>JAUMJL010000701.1:0-119910 GCA_033558185.1 Dromococcyx pavoninus | reverse complement strand
AGTGCTTCGAGCCGGTTTGGCCTCGCCCACAGCGCGTCCTCAGTGGCTGGCGATGGGCCTGGCTACGCCCCCGGCGCCCGGCAGTTGGCTTGGCCGCGCCCACAACCCGCCCCCCCCCCCGCCCGGAGTCCCGCTTGGCCCCGCCCACCACCCTGCCAAGCCCCGCCCCTCCTCTCCCTCCCCATCCCAGCATGGCGGGGAGGCTGCCAACGTCAGCTCTTCACCTCGCAACACCGTGGCGTCACTGCTGACGTCAAACCCTGCCCTCACGCCCCGCATCTCCGCAGGGAAAGGAGTGAAGGAGCGGGGGGAGGGAGGAGGAGGTCGCCCTGAACTACATCTCCCATCACCGCCGCGTCACGGCGGGGCACGCGGCGGGGGGAGATCAGACTGCGTCCCCCTCAGGCATTGGGGGGGGAAGTGTGAGGGGCCCGCGGGGCTCCGCCGACCCTCACGCTCTCCCCAACTCCCGCATCTGAAAATAATTGCCCCCCCACCCAGGTAGCAACGCTGCCTGATTGGCTGCTTGCCCGATCAGGGAGCCACCTGATTGCTCACTCGGTATCGGCCTCTTCCCCCCCCCCCCCCCCCCCAGACTTTGGGGTAACCCTTAGTATTGATACAGGCTGAGGAATTAAGAGGTTGAGAGCAGCCCTGTGTAGAAGAACTTGAGGTGCTGGTGTATGGAAAGCTGGATGTGAGCCAGCAAGGTGTGCCCGTAGCCAATCGTGTCCTGGGCTGCATCCACAGCAGGGCGAGGGAGGGGATTCTGCCCTTCTGCTCTGGTGAGACCTCACCTGGAGCCCCAAGTCCAGTTCTGGAGTCCTCAGCACAGGGAGGACATGGATTGAGTCCAGAGGAGAACACAGATATCAGATACCTGGAGCACCTCCTGTATGAAGACAGGCTGCGAGACTTGGGGTTGTTCAATCTGGAGAAAAGAAGACTGAGGAGACTTTATTGCGGCCTTTCGATGCTTAAAGGGGGCTGATAAGAAAGATGGGGGAAAACGTTTTACCAGGGCCTGTAGCAATAGGACAAAGGATAATGGTTTTCAGCTAGAAGAGAAGTTTAGACTAGTTATTAGAAGAAATTTTTCATGCTGAGAGTGGGGAGGCCCTGGCCCAGGTTGCCCAGAGAAGCCATGGCTGCCACATTCTTGACGGTGTTCAAGGTCAGGTTGGATGGGGCTCTGAGCAACCTGATTGAGTTGAAGATGCCCCTGCTCACTGCAGGGGTTTTGGACTGGATGGGCTTTGAGTTCCCTTCCAACCCAAACCATTCCATGATTCTTTGGGCACTGCTTGCGGGTGTTGTTAGGGTTGGGGTTGGAGTTCACTTCCAGCCTCCAGGATGTGGAGGACAAACTGCAGGGTTTATTTTTCCCCTCCTCCTCTCGCTCTGTGTTTGTACAATAATAAAGCATTTTGGCATAAACGCAGCATGGGCCCCAGGAGAGATTTGGAAATGCCAGTCAGAAGAAATGCCAGGGCTTTAACCCTTTGGAGCTGAGAGAACAGGAGTGCGGGGGAGGCAGGAGCCTGGAAACCAAAATGTTACGGAAAGAAGGATAGCAAGGATGGTATTTGGGATTTTCCACAGCTGAAAAACTCTGATAGAAGGCCTAATTTGTTGTAAACCACATAGTTTTTATTCAGAGTGATTAGTGCTGGTGCTGCCAGGATTGTGAGGTTGCAAACAACCTGGAAATCTTAATTCAGACTCAAAATAGTTACGATCTCCCCCCTATTTTTCATTAGCTTTTAACCATAAAGGGTTGTGTGGGATTTCAGTGAAAGCCAGGTCATCAGCGTGCGCCCCAAATGGAAAATAAAGTATGAAGAGTATAAAATCCTAAGCACTTGCAACTGGGAGACGGCTGGGAATTGCTGTAACACAGCCAGGAATGCCAATGAGAGTCTGGGATTTTTTTATTTTGAACAATTTGCCAGACCTTTTACCATGGAACTTAAGAGATGATGGAAAATAAGAGCCAAAATGGATAAGGTGAAAAGGTAAATCCACTTTTTTTTTTTAAAAAAAAAAAATTAGAACTCAGCTTTTCTTATTCCAGGGAGGCTTCTAAGCATGTTGACAGCCAACATGGGCTGTGTCGGGAACAGCTCAGCATGCTCTGTTCTGCTCTGACTGGGGCACCAGTGGCAGCAGATTTCCCTTTGAAGTGGGAAAACCAGCACACCACCATAGATCAATGTTCTCAGGTGAGATTTTGTGAGGAGCTTTACAAACCCAATAACTGTGCTTCTGAGTTGCCAAAAAGAGAGAAAGGTTGTAAAAGCAGAGACTTCCTTTTAAGTGGCTTTAACACTACATGAGAGCCATTAGGAGCTGAATTGAATATACAGAGCTAATACATTTATAATCAAGGCAGATTTAAAGCTGTGAAAATGGTGATGTTCTTTTCTGTGGCTTCTGGAAAGGGAGCTTCTAATTCAGTCAATGCCAAAATTGCCTGTGATTGAACAAATCCAGTGTTAAAGACAGATGATTGCCCTACGAGTAACCTCTGCAGGTCAGCAAAAATCCAGATCACTTTTAGTGGTCCAGTGGAAGTTTCAATTTATCCTTGTTTGAAAACTATGATTTTTAAGCTGCAGATCATCCATGTGTAACACATCAGAAGCGGGCAGCCAGCCTGTGCTAAGGTTAAATTATTAGCACTTAAAATCAAAGTCTGATCCATGATCGCTTGTATTGTTAAAACCTCAACTGCTGTTTTGGTCCACGAAGAGGTCAGGATGGGGCCTTCTGTATTTTTCAGTCCTTTTGATTAATACACAGCAATAACAAAAATGTCTGCCTCTCCCTGCTAGAAAAAATCTTTAAAAATGCAATCAATACAGAAGAACAACTCCAGCAGCAAAGTTTTACTCATGTTGCCAATTCTATTCAACTGGAAGATTAATCTTAAAAGAAAAGAAAAAAACCCAACATATTCTCATCTTTTCTGGCACACCTTAACAATTTTTCTCCCCAGCAGAGCAAACCACATGTTCTGGACCATAGCAGGAATGAGATTAGGAGTGAGAAGACTTTCTTAATCTATATTAAATAAGAAGGGATTTGATCTCATCCCTTGTTCATAGCCATATCCTGCAATGCTGGCCAACCAGCCAACCACCACCTACAGGTGAATTACGATTTCTGCAGCCTGGGTTTCTCCACTCTGATCTCCAGAGCCAAGATCTTGGCATTGTCAAAGATCTACATCTCTGCAAGACCTTTCAGAGGCTGTGCAGTCTCTACAAAGAGACCTTCTTTCTTCTATTAAAGCAATCTAAATTTAGTTCCTAAAATAATTAGTAGCACTCTTTTAAAATCTAAATCAGCAGTATTTGTTGATCAATACAATATCTAAACCCAAAATACAGTTTAAAGGAATTAAAAACATCTAAGAGAATTTTTACTAATCTGTGTCAACATGGAGAAGAATTTGTGTAGAAAGCAACACCAAGATTTCCACCACCCAACTTTGTCTTTTTCATCTTCTCTGCTAAATGATTGTTGCTGCTCCTTACAGCGTAAGATTTGGCCTGACAGTGGACACAAAGCTTTATAATGCACATTCCTGGATATAGTACAGTCTCTTTTTGAACATTTTTCTATTTAGTGACACCATTCTCCTTTTAGCGTGGGAGCCCAGGCTCTGATTGTGAAACAAATGGAGAGCTTTTCCCCACTGTGTTCATCCCTCTCTAGCCCAGTTTTATCCATTTGCTGCTTTGAACGCGTGTTCCTTTTCCCCATCATCCACCAACGTGAGCAACCCAGCCTGGCTGCTCTCCAGCGTGTGTCTTAACAGTGGTTTTGAAATGTGGTGTAGATTCTCTTACATTCTGCTGCACCAGCTTCAGCAGTGATTTTTCCATAAATGCACGTTACGGAGGGTGTGTGTGCACATCGGATGCTGCCCAGCCTCAGGAACACTCCGACCACAAAGCTTTTTTAGATGAGGACCATGAAATCAGCATGTACGTGATGTTGTGATGGAGTAAAGAGCAACCAAGAACAGAGAAGTTCATGGGGCACTGTCCCAACCAGGTCATCTTCAAGGAGACCCCCCCCAAACTCATCTCTCGTGATGTGAGGCCTCCAGAGCAGAGCAGAGCAGCTTCCATGCCCAGTTAAACGCGCACGTGGCACAATGTGTGTTCCATAACTCCTGTTTGCAGCCTCTCACCCCCCCAGGACAAAAAGCCACAGTCAGGGAGTCTCTGTGAACTGCTCCACAGCAACCCAGGCTGTGCCTGGACTTGTTCCTCTGTGGCGCAGGGGGCTGAGGAATGGGATTAGGGATTAATGTCCAGGGGGTGCTGGGGGGAGGAGGACCTGGCGGTGAGACAAATGTCTGTTGGGTTTGAAGGAGGTACAGTTAATCCTGCCACAGAGGGGGAGAAATGGCTTTTGAAGTGGGAGGAGGAAATTGTGGTGGTCAAAGAGGGAGAGTGGAGGGCAGAGGGTGAAGCAAAGAGGGGCTGTGATTCCGAGAACAGCCCAGCATCCCGTCCTGGTACCGATCGTCATGAGCTGCACCAGGGCTGCTCAGCCCCACACAGCACAGTGAGGTGGGCACAGCCAAACACCAGCTCCCCTGCTGTTATGATTTGTGATGTCAGTGGCTACGGGGATGCCAAGATTTTAGAAACTTGGCTATCAAGAGCTGGAGCTTGTATGCCAAGGACTGAGAAGCAGTTCCCAGATCTGGGTATCTTTGTGCAGTCAGTACACTCTGAAAAATCCTCCTAAGCTGGTTCTTTCTTAGATATTAGTGACTCCTCTTTAAAGAAGAGAGAAATAAAATATTCCTTTGCTGGGCCAAAATCAGTAAAAGGGACTGACCTGCAGGAGCTTGGAGCTTACAAGGACATCAGTCTCTCTTAAGTGACACGCTATGAATGTTATATCTTATATATCAAACGTTACTGGAGTCCTGAGCAAGACACAGAAGGCTGGGTAAGATGGCAAAAATGAGAACAGGAGAAACCTGACACACTTTGATAAAGACTTTGCACAAAAGCTTTGCTCTTCCCAAAGTGTCGTCCACCTTTGAGGATTAAGTAAAAGGGTCTTTTTTGTCCTGAAGCTGGTACGAGGCAGGAACTGTCCTTGAAGAGCGGCCTGATAAGTGGCATTTTGAGAATGGGGTCCAGATCCCACGAAAGCCAGGTAAAATAAGTGAAATGAGGAATGAGGAATCTAAATAAACCTGCTGAGGAGAATGATGGTCACAAGTAGGCAGATACTGTAGTGAGAGTGAGGAAAGGAAATGTGGAATATTTCATGAGTATCAGAATTTTCCGTAGGTGTGAATAAATGGGCTGAAGAAAAGGACATCAGGAAGATTGATTTTATACCTTAGAGAGGTTGACCTGTGAGGAAAGTTGTATTAAAAGCCAATATAATTTTTCCCTCGAGTTCACCTTTGTGCTGGGATTCTGCCAGTTTGATGTCAGTTAGTTCCGTGATATGTTCTAATAGATGGAATTATGATGTTAGGGCTGTCCCAGCTGATGGCTGTGTAACTTCTTGGGTGAGCAGCTTCAAACGCTTTGCCATGCTCATTCCAACCAATGATTTGTAAATACTTTAAAGAGACAGAAAGCTGCTTTCTAAACTAAGGGCTGCTCACCTCAATTATTTTACAAGGATCAAACATAAATGCTAAATATGAAGATCTGATCTTTTGTCCTTTCAATTTATGGTCGATGAAGGTAGCTTGAAAAGTTTCATTAAGAACTCATTTAGGAACTGTCTGTAATTTGCATTTTCCAGGAAGACAAGCAAATCTTTTTCCTGAGAGGGGAAATCCAGGAAAACTCTTAAGTCTTTTTCCTGAGAAATATAGAGTGTGAAAAGAGAGATACTGAGTAGGAACAAAATAAGTATGAGGAAACAGCTTTCGTTCAGTCTGTTTAAACCAGAAGAAGGAGCAGTGTCTGGTTACCAAAAATACTTGAGAACACAGAAATTCTCCTAATTTTTTGTCATTCTGATTATCTTCAGTTAGGGTAAAAAAAAATAAAAATTGAGAATTACCAGGGGATTCCTTTGAAATAAATGGAAACTCAGTTTCTTTAGGCAAGGATCCAGCCAATACTACAGTTTCTTGCTACGATGTCATTGAAGCCACTGTTCGAATTTGCACCCTTTGGTGCTCTCAGTGATCATTTTTTTTGAATTACTAATGATTACACAAACCTCTTACTGATCTCTGATCTTTCAAGAAGACAAGGTAGACACGTCTTGATTGAGAAGAGAAGGAAAGATGTTTCCCACATTGTCAATTTACCATAAAGAAGCAGCTGGAAGATACATCAATTCTTGCTATAAAGCTCAGAATAAAATCCAATTTTAACATCCCTGGAAGATCTCACCTAGTTCTTCACTAAGAATTCAGAGCACCCAGGAACAATAGAGCTCAGGAAGAACCCATCCATATTTTAAGCTTTCAGGCAATAAGCAATCTGTTTTCCTGGAGCATGACTGGATTTCTTATGCCTTTCTGAGGTGTTTAATGCAGAGCCCAGTGCTTGCTCAGGCCTTGGAGAGTTCAGTCAGCGACCAGATGACAAGAAGAAAATCCCATTTAGGAAAGACAAAGGTTACAGTATGGATACTGGGTCTGAGAGCACTAATTTGAGAAGCTCTGAGGCTGGGTTAACGTGGGGTGTGCTGTCAGGCTGTGACACTGTCAGTCAGGGTGACATCAAAGTAAAATGAGTTCAAATGTCAGTGCCTTGATGAATACAGTCTGAAAATCACTCTCACGAGATGAAGATCATGGAAAACATCTCCATATTAAAAAAATACCAAGGGTGCTTCTTTTCAGATGAAGAGAAACTTGGTGGCTCTGTGCAGGCACGAAGAGTGAGTTGAGGGGAAAGATGCCAGCTTATGGCAGCTGAAGGTTTGACCCCAAATATTTAAGGGTGTTACCCACAGAAAAAAAGCCAATGGAAGTTTCTCCTTGAGTTGGTTGCGCTCCAGACCTGGCCTTTATTCACCTCTTTTTAAGGTCCATCAAGTCATGACGATGGGAGTAATGGAGGGGAATGAAAACTCAAGCTGTGTGTTTGCTTCCAAGACAACACAAAGTGGGTTTTAACGCAGTTGATGTAAGGAGTCGTTCATGGGAGACTGAGTCTGTCACTGGCATTGAAGCGATCATTCAGTCTAAATTGTTCATTCCAAGCATGGTAAATCACTCATTTCCTCTCCAAGTTCTGTTTCCTAAAGGTATAATTGCTGCAGAATAATATAACACCTGCCTTAAGAGGTTAAGCCAAAGGTCAGATTAGCACCACCTTTTTCCTGAATGGAGCCTGGACCCACACCTTGAAGTCTCCCCAGAGGGTGCTCCGAGGACTCGTCCGTAGAGCAGCCACAGGGAGAGGACACGGATTCTTGTGTTTCTCAGGTCTCCACCATGTGATGGACAGACTGAGCGATCCTCAGGTACCTGTGTATGTGGAACCCACTTTGTTCTAACAGAATGTGTTCTCCTGCCTGCACAAACCAGCAGGAGTCATTATCTCATACACTATTATTGATGAGCAAGACTTCAGAGAAGGATCTGCACACAGTGGTGGATCTGCTTGGTCTCAAGAGTAGCTGTAACCAACAACTTCAGAAGAAGGGATAAAACAGCCATGTTACAAAATTACACTGGGTTTGGCAATGGGAAGAAGAGATTTCTTCTTGATCCCACACAGTGATTATCTTATATGCTGGAAAACGAGCACTCGGAGTGACACACTTTTTGTTGTAGCTACCGTAGCTGGGATTTGTGCAGAAGGTGATTCTGCTATGTGGCCATATTATCTAAATTGCTTTGTCGCCAACGCACAGAACACTGAATATAAAATTGCTTGAACATAATTGAGTGCTGACTCACCCTCCGATTAGGGTAAATGGTGCAGCGTGCCAGGGTGCCTCGGAGCTTTCTATAGTCTCACAGTCCTATGTGAAATCTTCTGATTGATTTTTCTCCCCTCCAAGCCAACTTATGTTTCGAGCTTCTATTTGAGGCTAGATGCCACAAATCCAGCTGCTGTCACAAGACACCTTCCCCCTGCTTTGTTATCTTGATCAATTCGCTGCTGAAACTTTCCTCTTTCTGGCTGACTGGTGCAGTTCCCTCCCTTGTGATTATTCCAACTCCCAGCTCTCCATATTCATCGCCGAGCTCTGACTCCAACTCTCCAGTTTCTACAGCTACGTAGCTGCCAATGTTTCCTCACCAAACGCTTTTCCATAAATTCTCACAGTCTTGTTTCAGTCAGATCTGGGGCTGCTTGGAGCAGACTCCTTTAATAAAACCACCTGCAAACACAAATGAGAAAACACAGCCACGAGTATTTGAAATTGAAGTCTTTCTTTCTTCTGGGAAACGGCCTCTCATCCCAAAGCTCCATTTGGAAGTGTGACTATTGTTAAAAACCAGAACAATTTCCCAATGAAGTGCAAGAAGGGCAATTTCAGGAAGCAATGCCAGAGACCTGAGGTGAACCGAGCCTTGGATACTGGGCAGAGAGCTCGAATTCAGCTGACGGTGGCAATGAGTCAAACCAGCACTTGTGCCTTTGGGTAATCTCTGTTCCAACTCTGTCACTCAGGTAGTGAAAAGAAGGTTGTGGAAGAAGGGCCGTGACCTAAATAATTGGGATAACAGCAATTATTAACCAACAATCCCACCCACAAGGATTTCCAGAAGATGCCAGCCCTGAGCTGGAGAATCTGGGATGGAATCAGTTAGGGAAGTGGCAGGACTTGGTTTAGTTTCCAGCTAAGCTATGAATATCTTTCTTGCTGAGTGAAGTATTTCCTTAGTAGCTGTTGAAAATCTCACAGGGAAGAGGCTGAAATTTGTTTCCTTTTTATATAGGAATGTTTTCGTACCAGGTAATAACTCAGAAATGAAGAGTAACTTTGGCATACACACCAGGCTTAGGTTCTCCAGAAGCACTTATTGCTGCACAGCTCAACCTTCTTCTTTACCAGGAACCTTAACTTTTACTATCTGGTAATAAATCATACCTGCCATGCCCCAAAGAGGGTAAATCTCATTTATCTCCAGCTACAGAGAGACAGGTGCCTGCTACCTAGAAATTCTCTTCCAAGTCTGACCAAGGCCTTCCTTCACCAGAGAAAGAGACTCAGTTGGAATGTATTTCCAGAGACAAAGGAACTCCCAAAATAAAAGAATAAAACAATAAAACAATAAAATTGATTGTAGAAAAACACCATAAACATGATGTGGAATTCAAAACTGATCTAGAGCTGGGTCAGAGTTAAGGGAGGGGTGAATGTGGAATTCAAAACTGATCTAGAGCTGGGTCAGAGTTAAGCATCTGATCTCTTCTGGTTAATTGGCAAAAATGCTGCACAAGCCTTTGCAAAATACAGACACATTTAAAAGACATAATGGAAAAAAAAGGGGGAAAATTCAGTGGTGAAGAAAGCAACACATTCTGAGAGAAAAAAAGACTGCCTGAACCCTTCAAAGATAGCTGAGAAATACATAAATATATCTGTGGCTTCCCCAGAGAGTCAGGGTTGTTGTTACTCCCAGCCTGGGCTGCCTTTGACAGATCTCTCTCTCTTAGATTACAAGAATTGTGTTTTCAAAGAGGGAAAAAACAGACGCTCAAATTCAATTTTCCTATCCAGATTGCACTTGCTAAATGTTTGACACCAACCTGCCCAAGTGACATCCAAATGGGGACAGCGGAAGTATTGATGTCCCCGATTCCGCTGAATCAGGGAAGTGCCTGGAGGACAAGGAAGAAGATCATCAGGAGGACTCAAGGGAGGCACCGGGGGATTTGCAGCTTGGAGCGCAGCAGTCGTGCTGGGGCCTCGAGGGTTGGAGCTTTTCATCTGCAGTGACTGGGGGGGTCACTCGGCTGCAATTCACTGTTAGGCTGCTGGGAGGAGAGAGGGGAGGCAGGAGACCCTCGTCTGAAAGCCTGAGCTAATTCTGCAGTGGGAATAAGCCCTTGGGTAGAAATCCTTCAAAGGGGTGTGAGCAGGATGCTGTCACCATGGGGGTCTTGGAGCAGAGCAGGCAATCACTGCCCCCCTTTAATAAACAGAAGATATGAGATGGTCAGGGAAGAGGACACTGCTTAAACGTGCTGGAGAAACAAGACAGAAAGACCTCTCGTTGCTGATCCGCGAGGTGACAGAGGTTTTGAAGGAGCAGTAGTGCCCGTGTAGTCAAACAGGGGCAACTGTTGCTGATCCTGCCCCGAGGCCTGTGCTCTAAACTATACCTAATGAGTGTAAAGGCTCTGACAAAAAAGGCTTCCCCAGAATCCCTTTTCTAAGGCCTTTGATTTTACTGGAATATGCACAGCAGTAAAATTCACATCGCCAACAGGAAAGCTGTGTCCTGGCCTGACCCTGCCACCAAAAACAGGCAGACAAAGGGGGCAGGGATGTGGGGTCACATTTGGGGAGGATCCATGATTCAGCACATTGGTTTACTGAACCTCCTCTAATGTGTCCTGTAACGAGGGAGGGGGCAAATACCCGCAGCTCCAGGCTTCATCACAGAAAGGTACGGCCCAGTGATGAGCATCTAAAGAATAAATGGCTCTTAAATAGGACAGTAGGTCAGAAAGAGCAAGATGATTCATATCCAGGGCATACTCTGACCATCCACAATAACACTCAGCAATTCTGTACAGCGTTACATCCTCACACAGCTCGGAAACGCCCTCTGCTTTCAATGGTGCTGGCAGATAACAGGCAATGGGGCTCAAAATGTGCACTCAAGACCTGCTGATTCTTGGAGTAATTGGGCTAAGCTGGGAAGAAATGGCTTCCACCGTTCCTCCAGCAATGGGAAGGAATGAGATAGCTCTGCCCTGGCCACAGCAACTAGAAATCAAGGGACAAGGGGATTCACACCCCAAAATTAATAAATGAGATACCCAGAATTAATAGCCTCTTCTAGAGAACTGGCTGGCTGCAGTTTTCCCAGGATCGAGCAACAGGTTGTGACAGATGGGGTTTAGGAGAGCTTGGCTCCTAGGTTAGCACCCTGACAATGCCTCCGCTCAGCTGTGCAAATCGTATTTCACTTGCTTGACTGTGAGTTGCTGGGCACTGGGATGTAATTTTCCATGCTTGCAGTTGGTGCTGGGTTTTACCTTGACTTGCATTCGACAGGACAAGCTCTGTCAACATTGTTTGACCTCCCAGAAAATAATAATCAAGAAGCCCATGTGATTGTTATTGTATTAGTGCCCAAGAATTCAATGACCAGCTCTACTTTAACCTAGTCTACTCTGCAACGAAACCTCTTTTCCAGATCCACCTGAAGACTGGGATATCAGGAAAACTCAACGATGTCAGATATCCACTTGGTTGACTTTGATCTCTCCAAAGACAAATCTTTTAAAGTTTAGATCAAGGAATCTTTTAATGAAACAAAGAAATCGTGCCACTTGTATCAGTTCCAGATATAAATAAATCAGCTGGAAATAAACAGGAGCAAGGCAAACGCAGAGGAGCCAGCCCTGCTCCACAATGTCAGCCCAAAGTGACTGTCTGAGGGACGGTAACACGGCTGGCTCGGGAAAAAGTCACAGTTTAGAAGTCTTTCTGCCAGCCATCTGGCAAATATTCCAAAACACATTGCAGTAAAACTTCACTGAATTGCTGCCTGTTTTACATCTACTACTACCTGGACAGTCTGTTTAGTTTTTAAGTGTAGTGAGGATTTTGAGGTCTCCACTCGGACTCTGTTGTTACAGCCCTCCCCTTGGCCAATGCCTGGTTCATTCCCTCTGCCATGTGTGCATCATCTTCCCAAAGTAAAGATGCTCTTATACATTTTGGGGGTCACTGCAATACTGAGAACATCCAACTGTGTTCAGGCTTGGTGCAGACACACCTTGTGCTCACAATTCACGGGTGCTGTTTCCTTGCGCTGCAAGGGAGTTTGGAGCTCATAGGAGCAGGACATCATCCTCCTGCTCCACAAGCATCATGAATTCCTGCTTGGAATGGAAAGGCAACATTTCATATCTCTAAACAGCATAGAGTAACTGAGTAATTTGGACTCTGTACCCCAGAAAGCAACAGTAAATGTCATCATTAGTCATTTCATGGAACCACAGAATCATAGAATGGTTTGGGTTGAAAGGGACCTTAAAGCCCATCCAGTTCCACCCCCCTGCAATGGGCAAGGACTCCTCTCACTGGATCAGGGGGCTCCAAGCCCCATCCAGCCTGGCCTTGAACACCTCCAGGGATGGGGCAGCCACCACTGCTCTGGGCAGGCTGTGCCAGGGCCTCCCTACCCTCACAGTAAGAACACTCATAATCCATAGCAACACAGAGCAATAGAAATTTGTGGTCACTCAAAAAACCATCCTTTTCCATTCCATGAAAATTAAAAATCTCTTTATAGAAGAGGCTACAATGCTGAACATTAATGAATTTTTTTTCATCTGTTCCTCACTCAGCTCTAATCAAGTCCATGACCCTCCTGAGTTGCTATGAACCCTAATGGCTTGTGGCCATAGCGCTGAGAGTACCGACACGCAGTGAACCCTCTGACACAGCATCTGAGGGGCAGCTGGGGATCCTATCTGGTGACCAGACACTCCTGGGCTGTAACATGGGCTCGGTAAAAGCTATTTTCAGCTTAAATGATCTTTGATACTGAAACTAGAGTTAACCTGGGTGGTGAGGGGAGGGGATCATCTGCTCTGAGACATAAACCTAGGGAGAAGGGAGAAAAGTAGGAAGATAACAAAGAAGAGGTACTCTTTAGGGAGGGGAATTAAAATGAAAACTGATGGAAGAAGGAACACAAGAAAAAAAAATGTTGTTGCATCTCCCCATCACCACTACTCGGGTCCCCATCCTCCCTTCACTGCCAGCTGCGCTCATCATTTGTAATTCTCAGCCTTCTTAGATAGATGGGGCTAAGCAACAAAAGCTGTCTCTCAGCAGCCCTCAAGCTTGTCTCCCCTTTGTTACAGCTCACTTTAATAATTTTCCAGTCAAATTGGTTCGGTTCTTAATATGGGCTTGATTTTCATTGCACAATGTACGGCCGTGAGTTGTTAACAAGCGGCTCCAGGAGATCTTTATAGGACAGTGGAAAGCAGGGAAAGGAAACAATTACAGCATTTCCACCTACGGGAGTCTGCTTCAGGGCAGGTATAAATAGATCCAGAAGTGTTTGTTCACTTAAAAAGCGAGTTCAGCCTAACTGCTTTTTCAATTGCCGGCAGCAGAATTGATGGTTTGTTTCTTTTTCTTAAAAACGAGGGCAAAGATCATCTATGAAATATCCCCTCCCTTCCTCCAGACTGCGAGCAGCATTCTAAAACATTCCGAATTTTTACCAAATCCAGATGTTGGATGTATAAAAGTACAGGCAATTTTTCAAAGCTGTTATATTTGAGAAGGGAGGAGTAATTAGATCTGAAAACTCCGTTCAGCTTCAGAACTGAGGAAATTAATGAGAAAAGAAAAATTCACATTTCACTTGGAGCATCCAAAAAGCTATGGAATGGTTTCTACAAACAGTAGCTCCCTTTGGAGTCCCACCTCCAGAGGTTTGGAGGAGACACTTGCTTAAGTGCCTAGAAATGTCCTTGTCTGTAGACAGATGCAACCCAACGCCCAACCTGGATGGGACCAGGGGGAGATTGATCTGCAAGTGGGACTTCGGGACCCTTACGTCCAGCTCAAGCATCCCAGAAATAACCTGCTTGGCTCCAAGAAAGTTGTGATTCTCTCCACGGGGCCCAGCACACCTTGGTATGGGAGGACAAGGAACCCAGCCTGGGTGGCCACGGAGAGGCACTCCCAACAGCTCCATCTACCATCCTGTGGCTCCAGAGCCCAAACCCTTGCCACATCCACCTTTCCCTGCACGGAAGTGTTAAAATAAACTTCCTTTCCCACTGTGGGCTTGTAGAAATGCAATAAACACGATGGCTCTGCTGATGGGCAGTTATAACAGCATTGGAAGGGCTTTCTGGGTGAGTTTGCCTTGCTCTGCTGCTGCCTCCTGTGCTGAAGCCTCACCTTCGTGCTCAGTAACAACCTGCAAGCGCATGAAGCACGTACCCTGCCGCTGCCTATTGTTCAAGCTGCAGGTGCTATATTTAACCAAGCAATAGCTAATAAACAAAAGACTTCTTAAGTGGTTTGTGGCTCTGCGGAGCAGCGCTGCCCTTTTTGTGCTGTGCTCTGCCTTTCAGTCCTGCCGCTCGGGTCTCCTGGGTCCTATCGAGCCACAAAAGCCCCGAGCTACAGCGAGAGGAACAAACTCATCTGATAGGGAAATAAAGCAATTGATGGCTCGTAAAAGCAAAAAGGGACAGATATTTGAAAAGGAAAAAAGCAGAACAGATTCATATCTAATTGTGAGTCCTACCACGGGAGCAGCGAGTTCCTCCGGTCGTGCCTCATGCCAACCAGCTTCAGGGCTGCCAAGACTTGAACCTGTGACTCCAGGTGGCATTAATAAGGTTTAGATCCGAATTAAACCACTCTTCTGCATGCCTGGGGATGTGACTCAAACTTCTGGTCTTGTGGCGTGCGGCAGCCTTGGCTGTGCTGAAGCATCTGGAGGTGCCCAGCCCAAAGTGCAGGGACAGGAGCTGTGTGACACCAAGGAGGTGAAGTCTGCTGGAGTCCGCAGGCAGCCTGAGGGAGGGAAAGAGCTGCTCCCAGGTTTCCCATGAGGAGCTGACTCCAAAACCAACTGTTTTTAAAGCAATAACAGCACAAGCTCTGAGACAGCACAGGAATTTCGGAGACGAGGACAAGAGGTTGAGCCCATGTACCCAAACCCCACAAGAGCAGTAGGTTCAGGACCCCAGGACTGGTTCAGACACTCCATGATAGGGAAGCTCATTCCCGGGGATGCAGGGACTTCCCTCCATATCCCAGCTGTCTCAGCTGTGGCACTTGGGGCTGTCATCCCCCAGTCCCTCCTCTCCCCCCAAGGTGCAAGGAAGACAGAAAAATCTGAAGTAGAGATTGATTTTACTCAAGGATTCCTATTCAAAGCTGCAGCTATTTATAGATTTTCCCCCATTCCTACACTTGGTGAGGAGGTTGATAGTATTTATTAAGCTGATCTCAGGCACAAAAGCTCGATCCTAACTCCAGATCCACTGGCGATCGGCAGAGCCTTTTGTGTCTATGTGAATGTCCTAATCCTGACTCTCCTTTTTGAACACCTGAAGTGATGTATAGGACAAGTCCTCCATGATAGAGACTTCTGGATGGCTGTGGAGGGCAAGACAGCGTTTTGAATATGGAGAACTCCATGGCAAGCTATTTTAGTGCCGTAGGATCATTAACATTTTTGAATGTCTGAGAAGCTGCTAACATTTATGAGACTTTACAACCGAGATCCATCCTCCCAGATGGAGGAAGAGCTCATATTTTTCACATACACTTTAGATATTGATAATTTTCTCATTTTCTGATATGACAGGGCTTGGGGATTTTTTTCCTCACTGAGACAAGATGACTGACAGAAGGAGATGAGAATTTCTCATAAAGAGAAGCAATGCATTTTTACACAGCCCAGGCTGGAAGAAAGCAATAATTGTCCTAATGTGCAGGCACGCTTCTCCAGAATGGTTGATGATTTATTTCAAGAGACACTGCTGACAAAACCACCAGGCACATATCCCCAAGCCAAGATGTGAGACAAGATGTGTTTGCACAAACCCTCGCTCTGCTGTGTTGACGTGGCCGGTCTGGGGTGGGAGTGGTGCCCACCTGGAAGACCCCATCCCTCATGGATGGGGATCAGGAGAGCTTCACCAACACCTCTCCCACAGTGTGTTTGACCCGACACACGCTTCATTCAGGTTTAGGGTCATTCCCAGCAGATGCTGGGGTTCTCGGAGGCTCCAGGGAGCCTTAAAGAATGGAGAAGGTGCCTCCAAAGCTTGGGCCAGTGCAGAGCCTGGGAGCAGCCCTGAGCCCATCTGCCTGTTCTTGGGGGTCAGCACCGCTCCAGTGCCCCCCAGCTGCTGAGCAGCTCTGCCACCTGCACGGCTCCTCTACAGCCTCCAGCTTTTCCCAGTGCTCAGCCAGGCCTTGCAGTGGCCGTCGCTGCCTCACCAGTGCCAGTGCACACAACCCCAAATTTACTCCTCTCTACCTGCTTTCCTGCCAGCCTCCTCTTCCAGCTGTTCCCTGTCTCCTCTTGCTATCTGCATCTCATGTTCCTCTGCTCTGTTCCTAATGACTTTGGTCTATGCCAAGTCCCATCCTACTCATCTCTCATTAAAACTCAGAGCTTTCCTGCATTGATCTCCCAGCCAGCTTTTGGCTCTTTGACATCTAGGTTCTCTTCATTTGTACTTTTCTCTCTGGATCTGGGAATAACTCTGCTTCTATCAATGTTACCAGATCCAGATCCTTGTATTTTATTAAGCTCCTTGGAGTAAGGATCATGGCTACCAAGAGATGGATGTGTATCTTCTGCCTTGCAGATACCATGGTGGGTATGACTGTCGCCCACGTCAGCAACACCCAGGGTGTCACAAAAGCCTTAAGAGGCTGATGTGTATCACCATCCTGTGCCAGATACTGGCTCAAGAGGGACATTACCCCTGGCAGATGCCAGCTCCAGAGAGACATTTTCCATAGCAGCCCTGCCCAGGAATAGATCCTGACTTCACCTAGGAGAGAAGTAAAGCCTGGTTGTGCAGGGTTGTGCCACTCGCTGGAGGATGGCATGGCCAGAGCAAGTGGGGCAGGGTGGCCTCACCATACCCATGGTGTATCTGCCTTCTCCTGCTCATTTTCTGATGCATGTTTTGCTCTCCTGGGGCCTCAAATCAGCATCTTGATAGAAAGCTGCAGATATGAGCAGCCCCTGCTGTCAGCGAGCGCTCCCCGGAGCACAAGGGGTCCAGGAATGCGTGCTCTAAGCAAATCTCTTATTTGGAAAACTAGATTGTATTGACTATTTATAAACCTCAGCTCAGAGCAAGGCAAGGCCAGCTGGAAAATATGGCACTGTGAGTGAGAGAGGGTGCTCAGTGAGGAGCAGAGCATTGGAGGGTTTCAGCCCCCAATTACAGGGCAGCAATGAGCAGGCGGCTTTGCTTTTTTTTCCCCCCTCCTACTGATTTAGCTTGGAAGCCTTTCAGAGGGCACTTTCTCCTGTTATATTGGTGATAAAACCCTGGGCTCGATAACTGAGATCTGCTGTCTGGCATCACAGCAATACAAATAGCAATAAAAGAAACAAAATAGTGGTGAGTCAGGCTGGGTTCGACTTGGAAAAACATCAGTTTTCCTTATTACTCACCAGCTCTGTCGTCTCCTCCATGGGACTCTGCTGGCCACTGGAGAGTCTGCAGTCTCAGAGAGGCTGTATTTAGCTCTGGGCCTGCTGGAAATGGTTTTCCCTGGGGTTTTGGTGGGTTGGTGCCTGCAAACCCACATTGTCAGGACAGCGAGTGCAAGCAGAGCAAGAAGGTTTTTGCAGCTGAGCTCAGTGGGACCACAGCGCCGTAGACTCAACATGAAGTGAAGGGGCCACAGCCAAAGGTGGGATGAACAATCCTTGAGGCCTGGGTGGAAGAAGCAGAGGAGGGAGCCTGGAGGAGGGGGCACCCTGATCCCCGACACTGCCTGTGGTCACCCACGGGCTCCTGAGCAATGTGCAAGCCACGACCCTGTTGTGTCCTGCAGAGCATCATCTCAACATCCCAACACAGCCAAAACCTGCACAAGGGGCCAAGTCCAGGTGGAAGTTGATTTTTGCTCTTGAGATTTGTATTTATTAATTTCTAGTCCATTTGCTTTCTTTTGGTACCATTTTTTTCTGCAAGTGAAAAATTTCCCCTGAATCGCTGCGTGTTATTTCCACTTGTCAAGATAAAGGTTAATGAAATACCAGGACCTGCATCACGAATCTGGCTCTGTGTCTATCAGAGGTTTTATACAGCAGGTTATACTGCACAGCCCATGCTTAGAAAAGGGTGAGATTAAAAACAAACCCAAACTGTCAGAGGTCAAGAAATTCACAGCTGAGCTCTGCCCTTCATTCCTCACCCCCCACTTGTAGGACAAGGAAAGAGCCCTCCCCCAGCTGGCACAAACAAGTGTGGATCAAAATGTAATCCAATGCATGAGATTCTGCAGAACTATGGTATTTAAACATCATTTTCCTATGCAAACACTGTTTGCCTCTGGATAATGGTTACTTGGATATTTATACACTATGTAAATGATCTATAAATTACGTATATCGTAGAATCGTGGAATATCTCAAGCTGGAAGGGATCCTCAAGTCCTATAAATATATAGGATTTAGAAGCTATATTTGACACATCGCTGTCTTCAAAGAGATTTGCACCCGAGGTGCAAAGAGAATTTTACATTCTTGCTGCAAAGAGTTTCTCCTGCCCTGAACCTGGAACCAGGGCTGGCAGAATGATTCACGCCGAGCTGTGCTGTGTCTGGGACTCGGGAGGAATTATACAGTGAGAGACCCTATTTAGAGATCCACCAGCACAGGACTGGACCCCAAATTAAACACTTGGAAATCCAGGGGATGCATCCATTCAGCAGCAGGTTGGGCCCATGAGCTTTCCGGAAGGAAGGGAGGAGCTGCTTTGTTTTCTTCCTAGGGAAGGTCGGGACGGGTGGGATGAGTGTCAGGAGCAGCCGTTTGGGGTGAGTCAGGAGCCTGGCATGGGGTGGTTTGCATGAATACGGGCTTGAGTGCACGCCAAAGAGGATTTCCAAAACTCACAGCCAGTTATTTCTTGTCATAGGGTTAAAAAAATATAATCCTGTAGCCTGTTCTTCCACTCTGAGCCGTGTGGAGATTGTTCGGAGAAGGTTGGTTTGTTCTGTAAATACGTTTTTAAAATCTTGAATACAGATGAGTAAGTTTAAAGAAAAAAAAGCAACCAACCCAAAAACTTCTGACAGAGTGAGCCCTTTCCCTCCTCCAAAGAGGATTAAAAGAATTGTTGTGAAATCCCAGGGCAGATTTTATTATGGGCTGAATCGAAACGCTTTGGAGTTTGTGGAATCAGATCTGAAGTTCATCGCTTCAGCCCATATGCTCCCTATAAAAGTGAGATAAAGAAGGAGATGTACTTTCTCTTCCTTTTGATATGCAAAGATTTAGATGAAATACTTACTTTCCAATTTGCTTTTTCAGTAGAAACTCACTGGAGATCCTATCAAACATGAAACACCCTGTGAAGCCTGAGGAGCTCCTGAAGAGACGGACGGTATCGAGAGCCAAAGGAATATTTACAAAGCCTCTGAAAAAAGAGATCAGTAATCACTTTGCAAAGCCTGTTGATTTGTTGCCATCTACTTAACTTAAAGCTGATGTTGTCGTGTATCGAACTTCAAAATTTAATGGACCATTTGGAGAAAGGAAATCTGTTAAAATAATCAGTCAATAACATGCTCCATTGGGGCTGGAACTGGATGATTATTAAGGCTCCTTCCAACCCAAACCATTCTATGATTCTATATTCCCAGCAAGCCCTTCCCTAAAAACAGTAGCACCAGATGAGACCTAATTTTCCTCATATTTCCAGAGTAGTCAATGCAAGAAGGAAAATATTAAGATTTTATGTATTCCTGAAGAATAGCAAAAAATGATGCAAACCCCACTGAGGCTATTTGCCGCCCTTGTTCATTTATAGGTATTTTACAGTTAAAATTGAATTTCAATAGTATTTTTAAATTTTTAAAAGCTTTTCCCCACTAGATGGCTGCAATTGTTACAGCCATGCTTAATTTTTAGTATCAAATTCCCATCTTTAACACAGTATATTCTTCCATTTAGCTATTGGATTATTCACCCTTCATCCCCAGCGATGGGCTCCTCGTGTTGCAAATTTCAGCTGTTTATAGAGAATTTAGGAGTTCAAAATGGCTCCTGCAGTGGGTTCATGTCACACCTGGGAACAGAAACCGTTTCTGAAGGATGAAGTGAGAATTAGTTTCTCATTATTGAAAGCAATACTTTGTTTTCTAATACCAAGAGCGATCGAAGGCCTGAGTCCCTCGGATGGGCTTTGCCCGTAGCGTCCCATTTAACACAAGCAGCTTGTGATTCCTGTGGTAGCACAGAACTGTTGTAAATCTGATGGCTGAGAGCCCAGAAGGCAGGATTGAGCACCTCCTGCGTCCTAGATTCCGCGGAGGAGCTGATGTGAGAAGGAAGCAGGATCTGCTGGAAGAGAAGCTCAACGCTTCATCCCAGAGAACACAATTCCCCTACTGTTTGTCCGGGCTCGAGTCCAGCAGGAGGAGTGGGGCTGTGGGGTGGGTTTGCACGGGGTTTGCTGGCTGTGGTTACCCACGGCTGCAGTTTTCCAGGATCTCCACCTAAAGGGAATGACCACGTAGACTCAGGTGCAGGGAGAAACTTCCCTGATTCAGCCCAGAAGTGGGATCCTAATGCTTCATCTAAACAGAGCTGCTGAATATAAACATCTGTAATGTGTTTGACAGCTCCTGACTACAAGATATGTGGAAAGGGAATCAGCTCCCTTCTCACTTCCCAAGTCAAACACAAGTTTTAAGCAGTGTGCAGAAACACTTGGAGCATCTCTCCACTGAACATCAGCCTGCATGCACTCACTGAGGCAGAATGGTCCTGAGTTCTGCCAGTGGCTTTGCAGCCCCTGCCCCCGTCAGCGTGCAGAGAAATCTACCCTTAATGGGAATTCAGGGATGAGTTTCCCTTCTGGTTCAGCCCTGCAGCAAAGCAGGGGATCAGGGTCATCAGGGTTTCATAAGACTTAAGTGCAACTTCTCAATTAAATGTCAGTAAAAAGGCTTTGCTCAGCCAGGGCCTTTGCTTTGGTTAAAAGTCTCACCCCAATAATGACAACACACCCAGCACTGCAGTTCTTCAAATAATCTGGAAGAGAAAGCACCTCTGGCATAAGAGGTGCTGGAATAAGATTTGGGAGAAATTCAGGACCGCTGTAGCAGCAGTTTAATATCATTCAAGTAGATAATGTCACTTATTGCTCATTTTTGCAGAAATACCACATCAAAATGCTTGGAGGCTATAGCTGCAGTCGAACCCGTGTGACCCCTGCTTTAATTGTATTTCATGGAATCACAGAATGGCACCTTAAAGCACATCCAATCTACCCCCTGTGAAATGAGCGGGGACATCTTTCACCTCTCAGCAGGTTGCTCAGAGCCCCCTCCAACCTGACCTTGAATGTTTCCAGGAATAGACATCCACCACCACTCAGGCCAACCCGTGCCAGTGCTTCACCAACCTCACTGTAAAAAATTTCTTCCTTCTATCTAGTCTAAATCTCCCCTCTTTTAGTTTAAAACCGTTCCCCTTTGTTCTGTCGCAACAGGCCCTTTTAATAAGTTTGTCCCCAGCTTTCTTGGAGCCCCTTTCAGTGCTGGGAGGCTGCTCTAAGGTCTCCCCAGAGCCTTCTCTTCTCCAGGCTGAACAACCCCAACTATCTCAGCCTTTCTTCATAGGAGAGATAATTTTTGTGGCCTCTTCTGGACCTGCTCCAACAGGTCTATGCCTTTCCTGTGCTGGATTTCTTCCTAAATCAGTCTAATTAAGCATTCTCTTTTTGTGTGAGTACAAGAAGCCCAAGCCAGAACAAAAGTCTTGTGCGCCGTGGGCTGCTCAGCAGCACTGGGCACACCTGAGGCACTGCTGCTCGGGGTGACAGGACCAAGCGTTGCCCTCAGCCCCACCTCTGACCCACCTGTGGGTTGGGGTTGTGTCCTGCCCTACCTGGAGCACGCAAACACAGCCTCCCTGGGTATTTACATCGAGTGCATCGCCGTGCTGGTCGAACTCCTTGTAAAGTGCTGTTAATCAAGAAACAATAATGAACGTTCAAATGCACTTAATGCTCAAGTCAAATGACTCTCATTCTAAACTGGTCCTGATTCCTAAGTCTCTTGCAGCTACAAAACAGGATAAAACCTTTTTATTCCATAGTGAAACACTTCGAGCCCAATGGATGAAGAGAGCCAGGGACAACTCAGGAAGAAGGGGATCTTTTTTACCCTGCCTTCCTTCGAAAATAATTACTGCCATCATCCCTTGAAACAATCCCTAAAACTCCAGACATTTCTCTGACTTTTTGTACCTGCAGCAAATCTTGCTGCACAGGTTTGAGCAAAACAATCTCCGTGCAACCATTCGGCAAACAGATCAATTCTGTAGCCGGTACCAAACATCCCACCTGGAGCCCGTGGCTATAAAATTATAAACCAGAACTTCATGTACCTCCACCATAATCACATAGATTTAAAACAATTTCACTTTCAACACAGAGTTTTCAGTTGTTGTAACAGCAGCATAAATGGCCACGTGTTCTGAGCACTGCAAAGGACAAGTGATTACGGGCAGCATCCTCACAGGAGCAGTTTTGCCTCTGGTGCCTGATTTCAGACTACGGAAGGCACAGGAGGGTTCCTGAGCCTCCCATGAAACTGGGATAGAGCTGTGGATGCTTTGTATTTTCTGATAATTAGATTTTAAGCTTTGCACACAAACCCAGAAGGGTGTAAAACTGCCAGAATAACACTTCTAAATCATACATGCTCACTCACAAAGGGGACAGGGCTGGCTCAGGACCGTGGCACCTGCGTCTGCAGGTAGCAAAGCTCCCTCTGAGATCTGCATTGTCCCAGCAGAGCACACCCTCCCGCCAGCTCATCTGTGCAAAGAAAACCACGACCACAGGGATCTGCTGGGTAAACAACGAGTCACCCCTGACACCAGCACGGGGGAGAAACGGAGGAAGAGTTGGAGCAGGTGCTCTGCACCTCGTGTAGCTCATCACAGAATCATGGAATGGGTTGGGTTGGAAGGGAGCTTAAAGTTCCACCCTCTGCCATGGGCAGGGACACTTCCCATCAGACCAGGCTGCTCAAGACCCCATCCAGCCTGACCTGGAACACCTCCAGGGATGGGACATCCACCACGTCTCTGGACAACCTGGGCCAGGGCCTCCCCACCCTCATTGTGAAGAATTTCTTCCTAATGTCTAATCTAAATCTTCCCCCTTCCAGTTTAAAGCTGTTTCCCCTCGTCCTGTCGCTCCAGGCCCTTGTAAAAAGTCCCTCCCCAGCTTGCCTGGAGCCCCTTTTCCATAGTGGGAGGCTGCTCTAAAATCTCCCTAGAACCTTCTCTTCTCCAGGCTGAACAAGCCCAACTCTCTCAGCCTGGCCTCATAGCAGAGGTGCTCCAGCCCTTTGACCATCCTCATAGCCCTCTTCTGGATCTGCTCCAACAGTTCCATACCCTTCTTAAGTTGGGAATTCCAGAACTGGACACAATACTCCAAGTGGGGTCTCACAAGAGCGATGTAGAGGGGAAGATGGGAAGATACTCTGGTGTTCAGGAGGGTGACAGACACAAGACCCTAATTGAGATGCACCAGACTGCACCAGAGTTGTCTGTGTTGATAGAGACATCAAGCTTGGACTCAAAGAGTCTGAAGGAGGCTGTGAGGGCTGAGAGCCCCCAGGTGAGTCAGGTGGATTCTGGCTTTTCCAGACTCCTGGCTGCTGCACCAAAGCCCCCGCAGCCGGTGGGAGGGCTCCAGGCAGTGTCCCCAGGCATTGGAGTGGCCTCAGGGTGGGTCACACACTTTGAGAAGGGACACCTGTCACCTTCATTAATCTTACCTGAGAGTTGCTCCGTAACAAAGCATTTTGGGGGCCTGAACAAAATCACCAGGGAGCGCTCAGCGGTGAATTCTTTTGCACGCTGCCTTTTTGGTTTGTATGATTTCCAACCTTTCTGGCAAAAACATTTCCTCTGACTGTTTTCCTTCTAGAAACAGCCTCTTCCAGACAGGGCTGCTCTGCCACTATTGAGCCGGGTAGACATGAGGCTATTTAAAACCCAGAGCTGGAACATTAACAAAACACTTGTCTCATTCCAAGACAAGCAGGGAAGGGGAGGGCGCGCATCGCCGGGGGTGCAACCTTGCTCGTCCCTGGGAGCTTTGTGCCTGCGTCATGCCAATTTGTGCTGATTTTAAGGCTTCTGGGGATGGAGACTGTGACAAAACCTGACAAGATTTTTTAGAAGCCGTTAGTTCACAGCCTTGAGTATTTATGATTTTTGTCTGGCGGCTCTCACGCACTCCGCGGTCAGCAGTTTAATTATTTACCAGGTTATATCCAGCACCATTCAAGCAGCAACCATCAAATCCGACATTTGGATAATGCGAGGGTAATTGGGTTATTTCCCCCCCCCCCCCCTCCCACCAGCTCAACCCCCCCCCCTGCTCTACTGGGAGATGCAGAGTCATAGCTCTGCCGGATTGGCTTCCCGCCACCTCGCTGCTCCTTTAAAACCCCATACCTCCAATTGAAGGAACTCGGTGTCCTGTTCGCCAGGAGGACGTCAATGTTTCTATGGAAACTCTTCCCAAAGATTCGCGCTCCGCGCTGCCGCCGCTGCGTATTGTATGACCGGCTTTGTACACTGCAATTCATTATAGAGGCTGTGACGAAAAGGGAGCAGCTTGCTGCCCAAAGGGGGAAAAAAACAGTCAAAAAAAGAACTCAGAACAAAAATCCCCACCTTAATATTAACAACATAAACCACTAAACCCGAAGGTGCCAAAGCCATTTGGTGTTTGGGATATGAATGGAATCTGTGCTTTTTGCAATGAAATATATCCTTTCTTGAATAATTAGTCCAGCTGAAGCAGCTTATAAATTCTACGTAAGGTCATTTTTCTTCTGAGTAGCTAGGGGAAAATTTTCCATCTCTTCCCATTACAATCCCAATGATGGATGAGTGTCACGTAGGTAACAAATGGGCCTGAACAGGAACCCTGTGCATGAGCTGCTTTGAGCACAGGGGAGGCTCAAACCCAGGCTCACGCTTTGCATTTGAATTAACGCCGGTGAAGGGGACACAGGATTAATGGGCTGAAGGGAGATTTGCATTAATTTCACATTTTCCTCAATAACAGGAAATAGCTGGGACCAACAGAGGACGTGTCGATGGCATTTGCGTACATCTCCCTACTAATTATGTCCAAAGGTGGCCAGATCACTCACCCTTCTGCAAACAAGCACTGGGTGTTACACACCAGGCAGGCAGAAGGTCTGGCGTCTGTTCCCAGGTTTGCTCTTATTTGATATTCAGAGGTAACTTTTAACTTTGGAATCTCTAGGTGCTGGTCTGAAGGAGTCTGGGACATGATTGCCAGCTGAACTGAGAAACCTTCGCTCCCACTGGAAGCAGGAGCAGGCTCTTGGCATCTCAGGATGGCAGATTGTGTCCCAAAGAGGAGCACCTGAGCCCAAGGGGCTCGGCCGGTGACCCTGGCACCAGGGCAGCTTCTTAACCCAGCAGAGGTCTGAGAGCTCTTGAAAGAAAACATTACGTTCCTCTACGATGCTGGGAAATAAGAACCCGAGTAAAGAAGAGCATGAGAGGAGACAAGTATTTTATTTTTAAACCTTATGAATTTCTGAGTAGTTCTGCTCTGTCACTTGCCTAGGGAGGAAGGCAGGGTTGGGGAGATAGGAATTTCAAACTCTGCTGGCGCCCTGGTACTGTGCTAAAGACTTGTATTACCGTTAATTGGTGTTTCTGAGTGCATCCTCATTGATTTACTCCAGCCACGCTCTTTATGCAGAGAACATTCTATTCTCAGAGCATAAATCTAGACCCATGCAAACAATATAGATGTTTCCTGATAACATCATTTAGAAAGAGGAGGTGTAATTACTGCCTATGCTGAATGCACAGCATCTCTGTGCTTGCCAGTGCACTGCGAACCCGTGACCCCTTTTGGAATCCACACAGGGAGAAACTCCCAAATCCTTCAATGTGGTTCTCATTTTGCTGAGAGCCTTTTCCATCTTATTAAATAGGCTGGTCCTCGTGCCTTTGATTTTTTAGCCTCCTAACGATAGCTCATGTTGAAATTATTTAGAAGGGTCTCAAAGGCTCACACAAATGAAATTCAGGGATCATTCCTGTGGAAATGTGTCTGTTCGTGGGCATCTGCTGTGGGGAAATGGGGAGGGGAACCAGGCAAGTCCTCCCTGGGGTAGCTTGTTCTTTTAAGATGTGCAGTGAAGCGGGTTCTGGCTTTTAAGAACTTCTAAATACTTGAAGAGGAGGTTGGAACTCATCTGACCTGCTCCAGAAAAAATTCTGCTTGCCTATCCATAGTCCAGTTGCTGTGATTTAAGATGAGCAGTTGGAGCTCTTTGGTCTTATAAATCATCCCATAAGCACCAAGTTTCATTGTCTTCTTGCTAATGGAAGGATATAGAGGGTGAGACTTTACAATCTGAGTTTTCATCTCTCGAGTCAGATCTGTCTCAGTTCAGTGGTGGCTGGAAAGCATTGCCCCGTTGGGGGGGTTTACGTGCAATAAGCACAGGTCCTTCCACTGCACAGTCAATTGAGATCCACATCACACAACAATCACCCCAGTAATTTATCCCTGAATCAGCTGCCTCAGGAAAAAATATATAAAAGAAAATAATAACTTTTAAAAGAAAAAGCAAAATCAATGCCTGGCTCGGCCCTGGAGACTCGATAACACTGCTCTCATTTTAGAGAGTGGTCCCACCAGAACACTTTTCCACATTTCAAACCCAGCACTCAATGGGATAATTCAGCCCAACAGGCAGCTGTGGCTAAAATAGCCGTGGAGCCCCGTGGGGAGATGGAGAGTTGTTGTAGGGTCGCGCCGAGGTGTTCGGCAGCACCATCAGCAGGAGCCATGCCCACCCTGAGAGAGTTTTTCAAATGACTTCAGCAAGGCCAGAATTACCTCGTGAGCCTGATGCAACAACCCAGGGCAAAGCCCTTTTGTGTTTTGGGTTCCTGCTCCTCAGGTATCGACTTTTCCTCAGGTACCAGTGGCAGCTTTCCACATGCATTGGGTCGGGGACCTCCCACCAGAGGAGAAGCCCCAACTCTGCAGTCTCTTTCCTTACTGGGATCTGATGGAGCCGGAGTTTAACTTGCCCTGTGGCCCTGGGTAGAGCCCAGCTAGAGGTGAAAAGAGTTCCCTGTTTAAATCTCTCCTAAACAGGTCTTAAGGACCAAAGGTGCACGTTGTAATTATTCACTGGTATCTGGATGGGATGTGGGGGGAGCAAAAGAGTTCAGCAGCCACTGGGGTTAAGAGAAAGCAAGGAGACCAACTTCAGGGAAAATAACAGCAAGTAAATACGTTGTGAGACAGGAGAAAATACAAAAAGAGAAGAACCAATTTACACAAAGAGGGCAAATACTGGTGGCAGTGTTAATCTTTTAGTCTTCATACTGCTGCATATCCTCCCAAATCCCAAGTCTGGTGGGACCAGACAACGTAGAGGGTTTGGTTAAAAACTGGTTCAGCCTAATTCTGTAGAATTAGCACGGGTGAAACTGAACCATACAGCTCAGAGAACAATTTTACCCTGCTCATGCTAAGAAACCAAACTGAATTTTAAACTACTGTTTTTTTTTTTTAAAAAAAAGAGCCATTTTCTCTAAGGCAGAAGAGCAGATAAATCAACGACAGAGAGGACTAGAGATGAAAGTTAAGAAAAATATATATAAATACGTTTATTTTTAAACATTTTAATTTAAAGTCACAGGGAAACCATTCAATATCTACTGTTCCTGGGGTTTCTTTAAAGAGAGAAAGAAGATTAAAATACTAATCTCCATCAATTTCCCTGTGTAGCAGCAAAAATGAGCGTAGCTAGAAGGACTGACCTATGAGGAGAGATGAAGAGTGGCTAAATTTGTACCGCTTGGCTCAGCAACAACCGTGAACGAGGGATGCACTGGCAGGGTGCAAAACCAGAGCAAATGGAGTATTATTTGGAAAGATAACAGAGTTATGGGATGGAAATTAAAGAAAGGTCAGGCAGAACACTGGAATAATGTCCTTTACGGCTCTGATATGTATTTTAAGTAATGAAAGCAATGGTGCTCCAAAAATATAAGCACAAGGCTGAACTAAACACAGGGTTGTTGGACGCGACTTTAAGCTCTTCCGTTCCTGAGCTTCCAGAGCAAATCACCTTTAGGAAAGTGACAGCTCAGCTCCTACTATAAATCATTTCTTCTCCAGCGAGGCATCCAGCAGCCACTGCTCAGTTCTTAAAATCTTGAGCCGCGAAGGAACAATCAATAACAAACAAAAATAAGCCACGAGGAACAATCCTGCGCTCGGAGGGAATGGGCGAGATAATCTAATACATCTTTGTCATCTCTGGTTTCCATGACAGTTGCATAATCAGACATTTATGTAAGTAGAGGTTTCCTCCTTAAATAGCAGCCCATGATCTCATGTGCACCTACAGAATAATCCATTTGTATGGAAATGATGTGCCAGGCACTTGTAAAACTGCTTTTTTAATGTTTCTGCCTTATTTTTGTTTACTTATTGTGGCAGATCAGCCTGGAGACTTCTTATTGTGGTCTTCTTGTGGTCCAGAAATAACCCCAGGTCCAATGAACAGCCCAGCTCCAGGCTCCTTCAGTAATTCAGTGTAAAAAATGACTGTCTATTCCCGAATCCTGAGCCCAGGGCAGCGCCTCCACCAGCAGCCTTTGAGCGGCTCTGATGTGCAAAGGTTGCCATAGGACCATAGAATGAACTGAGCTGGAAGGGACCCAAAAGGACCATCGAGTCCAGCTCCTGTCCCTACACAGGACACTCACACCCTGAGACTGAGGGCATTGTCCAAATGCTTCTGGAATGCTGCAGACTGGGTGCTGTGACTGCTTCCCTGGGGAGCTGTTCCAGGGCTCCACCACCCCCTGGGTGAGGAACCTCTTCCTAATGTCCAATCTAACCCTCCCCTGGCACATCTCCCTCCCATTCCCTCTGGTCCTGTCACAGGTCACAAGGGAGAAGAGCTCAGCCCCTGTTTCCCCTCCCTCCCTTGTGAGAAGGCACAAACAGCCATGAGATCCCCTCTCAGTCTCCTCTTCTCCAGTTTCCCTCAGGTTCCACAGGTTTTACACCCCTTGCTAAGGATTTCCTTGCCATATCCCTCTTGCAAGGGGCTGGAGCACGGGCTGGGATGGGAGAGCTCCAAGGGTTGGTCTTGGCCAATTTGGGATTTCTCAGGGAGGGAGAAAAACACCCAGGGCAGCTCTGCTCCCACTGCAGAGACTTCCCCAAGGAGTATCAGTAACACTGCAAATACAGGTGCTTTCCCACTTGGGATGTTAATTGCAATGAAGAAAACAGAACTACTCTGTGAAATCTCAGTCTTGCTCCCACCTGCGTTCACATAATTAGAGAGAAACACAAGGAGAAGTCACTGCAGTCAAATCTGCTTGCAAAAAAAAAACCCCAACCCAACCCAACCATTTGAAAAATAGAATCAGCTCTCTGGCAGAAGTGGCTTTTATCAAAGGCTGCAGCCATCAGCAGTCTGGGGAGTTGATCCCAGTAGGCAAACAGTCCTTAATATGGATATTCTGGGCTGTCAGAGACTCTTCAAAACCCCTCCACGAGCCGTGTCCAGGAAGCTGATCCTGAAACGCGAGTGCCCCTTTTCAGACCATCCTCTTGGTACTTTTTTGCATCGCTCTGCAGCAGCCCCCGAACGCAAAAATATCCTCTGAGAAGGGAAAACCAGGCAAGACCAGAAATCTCATCGGTTCTGCCAGCCTCTGCAGCCTCCCAGTTGTGGGGCTCTTGCCAGGCTCTAAACCTTGCAGTGCCTCCTCTCAGAGCCCCTACTATCAGAATATCACAAAATACATTATGGGCTCTTGCTCCCAGCATCAACCCAGCAGCAAAAATGCCTCCACTTTCTCCTCAGCCTGATCTCCCCTCTCCCACTGCAGCTGATTTGGTAACAAAGAGAGAGAAAACCAGGCTGGATTGGGTTTTGGAAGTGATTGTCAGTTGGATTTTGTAAACCCAGCAGCATCTCGGGGCAGGCTGCGATTCTCCCTGAGCCCCCCTGCGGCTTCTCATAGCCCTGAGAATTGGTTCTAATTTTGGCCGGGGAGTTTGCCCAGATTTTTGAAGAGGGGTGGGAGGGTTCATTTGGTTGTGGAAAGTGACTCTTAGATCCACGCAGCAAACAGGGCCGTGTAACAGCTTAATTACCGCCAGCGTTTACTGCGCGGCGGAGCCGGGCGCGGACGCTCCTTACGTAACGGGACTGTTGATGCTTTTTATATGTTGGCGGAACTGAAATTAAAAGAGGAAATTATTCTCCTGATGCTCAACTCTAATCCCCATCTGTCTGTGTTTTTACTTTTCTGCACTTGCAAAGCTCCCCGATCAAAAGGTCTTGAATAGATTCCAGATTTCCAATTTAGTTTGCTTATGCAACCCAAAATATTATGGCAGTCTTTCCTGGGGGCGATTAAGCATATATTTTCAGTTCCTCCAATTCTCTGTGTTCCAAGAGTGCTAAAAATGGCATAAAGCTTTAGCTCATTCCATACCCTTAGCACCGCAAACAACTTATTTTTTAAAAAAAAAGCTTTTAGAAAAGATCGGAATAGCCAAGAGCTTTGCAGAGAAGGAATATATTCTGAAAAAAAAAAAAGGTGATTTGTTAAATGTCCCCCATGCCCAGGCAAAAAAAAAAAAAAGCAAGCAGGGAGTCTGTAGTGCCAGAGCTGAGCAGCCAAGGCAAACGGCGGGGACGAGACAGGCGAGGAGGGAGCTACGGCTCCAACAGCCAGGGCAGCTTCCTGGATCCAAAAAACCTGGGAGCTGTTTGGGTCGAGGGTTTTGATTTATCCCATAGAATCACAGATTGCTTTGGGTTGGAAGGGACCTTTACAGGTCACCCAGTCCAACCCCCCTGCAGGAGCTGGGACATCTTTAACTGGATCAGGGGGCTCAAAGCCCCATCCAGCCTGACCTTGAACACCTCCAGGGATGGGGCAGCCACCACTGCTCTGGGCAATCCTCACAGCAAAACATTTCTCCCTAAGATCTCATCACAATCTCCCCTCTGTCAGCTGAAAACTGTTTCCCCTCATCCTGTCCCTGCACTCCCTGATCCAGAGCCCCTCTCCAGCTTTCCTGTTGGCCCCAGAAAGGTTAAAGCAAAGCACGTGTTTCAACGCTTTGTTGAGCAGAGGAGGACACAAGGACATACCTGGCCTTGGGCATCTGCTTAACTGCTTTGTAAAATTAAACTGAAGATAACCAAGTGCTTTTGCTGAATCAGGCCCGGCTGCTCCTAAAACCCCCGGCCTCTCAAGCAAGGCATCTTCCTTCAACATTTAATTGGAAAACATGCTCAGAAAATAGAGTTAAAAAAAAAAAAGTTAAAGAGCCAGGAGCCTTCAGAGAATGGAAATAAATAACTAAAAAAAAATCTGAGGAAATCATTAATCTGCACAAACCAGCACTGGGCTTTAAAAAGAAACTTTGACTCGTGCTAGTTCAGCATTTGCACGTGGGTGAAAGATGCCTCTGCTCCAAGAACCTGATTTGCGATGGATTTTTGCCCCTGACTCATGCTACAAATGCTGCCGCCAGGTCAGGCCGGGTCAGCCTCACACATTTTTCTGGCCCCAAATCAGGTTATTTCGCAAAGCAGGGTAGGAAGAAACCTGTGGGTAAGGGATGTGCCCTGGGCAGGCCGTGTGTGAGTCCCTGGGTGTGGGGGCTTCGTCCAGAGAGATCCCTGATCGAATGTTGCTGCGCTCAGCGGTGAGTGCCGTGGGTAAAAATAACCCCAGATCCCCTTACGTCGTGACCTTCATTGCTCAGCCCTGCCAAACCCTCTGTGCAACCCAACCTCATCGCATTCACACCTCCAGCCCAGACCAGCAGCCCTGTGGCTTTTGGGCTCCCATCCCAGCATGGGAGGAAGGTGATGCCCCTTCACAGGGCACCAGCTCACCCGGAGCAGCCTCGTGGCAGCAAAGGGAATCATCCCAGGATGAGCACAGCTCAGCTGGATCCAGCCTTGGTGCTGCTGGGGTGGTTTGATAGGAGATGGAGGATGCAGGAGGGGGTTTGACCAGGGTGGGAAAGGTTTGATAAATGAGGTTTGTGCATTCCCAGATGCCTTAATGCAAAATAATGAAGTTTAGATCGAACTTACACAGAACCATGGAATGGGTGGGGTTGGAAGGGACCTCAAAGCCCACCCAGTTCCAAACCCCTGCCATGGGCAGGGACACCTCCCACTGGATCAGGGGGCTCCAAGCCCCATCCAACCTGGCCTTGAACACCTGCAGGGATGGGGCAGCCACCACTTCTCTGGGAAACCTGGGCCAGAGCCTCCCCACCCTCACAGGAAAACATTTCTTCCCAAGATCTCACCTCAATCTCCCCTCTTTCAGCTCAGAACTGTTTCCCCTCATCCTGTTCCTGCACTCCCTGATCAAGAGCCCCTCCCCAGCTTTCCTGTAGCCCCTTTCAGTACTCTAAGGTCTCCCCAGAGCCTTCTCTTGTACAGGCTGAACAACCCAAAGGAAATGAAGTTGTGCTTTGCAAAGCTTTCCTTGGTTTTTCATGGGTCCTTTGAATCCCAGACTCACTGCAGATAAAATCTGAAGCTCACACAACACACAGACTGTGCCCTCTCCCCTCCCCAGACTTTCATCAAGAGGAGATTTCCTGGTTAGACTCTGACTTTCAAATCTTAGCCCAGGCTGGCAGCGCTTCAAGTCAACTTGGGCTGATTTGGAGCTTGGATGCAAAAAACTCAATGACCCAAACCAGAAGGAAACGTGGCTGTTCCTGAGTTGGGCTGAACCCAAAATGCGCTGCTGAGCCTCAGATCTCACTGTGAGTGCACCAAGGGGAAAGGGTACCCCAAAAACCACCTCCCCCAGCCAAATATCTGCCTGAGCACCCACGCTGCCTATTTATGATCCTATTTATGATCCTCACAGCGATCCCCAGCAGCTCAAGAAGAAAATGTTTTTTCTTTAGGAGACTTGTGCTTCCTACCAACTGTAATTGTCCAAATAAATCTCAAGTGCTCACATAGCTGATCTGGATTTTTCTTTCTCAGAGTGTCTGCCACCAGGCCTTTGCCTCAAAACTTAATTTTGAAATTTTATCAGAACAACAATGAAAATGAAAAACGTGTAATTCCTTCCAGGGCACTTTTCTGTAAATATTTAAAGGCTTTAAAAAAAATAAAAAACACCAACAAATCATAGAATTGTTAAGGTTGGAAAAGACCTCTAAGATCTTTAACCAGATCAGGTTGCTCAGAGCCCCAACCCGGCCTTGAGCACCTCCAGGGATAGAGCATAAAAAAACCCCCATAAAAACCAATCCCCCAATATTGTTCAGTCCAGACCTTGCTTCGAGAATTTCCCATTCTTATAAAAAACTGCAAATATTGATATTATGGGCCAGTGTTGTGCTCTGCAAGGGAGGCTGCTGGTACTATTTGGGATCTCAGAGGGAATCCCAGCTCATCCCAAAAATATTTCCATCACTCACTTGTCGTGACCACCCTGTGAACCCTGAGTGCTGACAGGTCCAGTGGGGATTTCGTGCCAGTGCCAAGGCAGAGGTCAGCGCAGCGATGCCTCCCTGAGATCGGGTGTCACGCTGGGTTCTTGAGGAAAATATTGGCACTTTTTTCTCCCCCCAGGTAAATAATGAAGGATCTGCTGAGCTGGAAGCTGTGGCCGTGCTCGCTGGCTCAACCATGACATTTTTAAACCATAACATCGAATCATAGCATGGTTTGAGTTGGAAGGAACCTTAAAGCCCACCCAGTTCCACCCCCCTGCCATGGGCAGGGACACCTCCCGCTGGAGCAGGGGGCTCAAAGCCCCATCCAACCTCGCCTTGAACACCTCCAGGAACAGGGCATAAAAAAAAAAACCATAAAAACCAATCCCCAGCTCTACTCAGTGCAGACCTTGCTTTGGGGGATTCTCCATTCTTATAAAAAACTGCAAATATTGATACCCCAGGTCAGGCTGTGACTACTGAGATACTGGGCAACCGTTTTCAGGTAATTTAAAAACGCTTCCAAAAAGCAATATATAGGATGCTGAAGCAAGTTGTCACAGAATTACTTGAGCTGGAAGGGACCCAAAAGGGTCATCGAGTCCAACTCCTGTCCCTACACAGGACTCTCCCAACATTCACACTCTGTGACTGAGGGCTGTGAAACTTCCCATCAAAGAACTTCTTTTATTTTTCCTCTCATCCCCAGCACCGCCACCTGGAACCACAGAGAGGAGAAACCCAGCAGCCACTGTGTCATGTGCACCTCTGTCGTTCCTGGAAGGAGCAACCACGTTGCACCCAATGCTGTATTTGAACCAGAGCCCAACAGCAGAGCAGCCTCGTGGGAAAATAGAGTGGTCTGAAGTCAGTTTATTCTCCTGGAAGCAAAGTTGCAGCTGCCCTGGGGACTTCTCATGGACTTCAGTTCTCAATTCGACCTTCATATCCAGTCCAATGGGAGCAGCACTGGAGTGCTGGGGGAAAATCTCCTGTTTCCCATAGGAAAAGAGCTGCTCCCTCATGATTTGCTCCATAAACACCTTTCATCTCACTAGAAACTGTCATAGCTGGACATGCAATATTTGTCACTGTCAGTTCCAATAGAACTCCCCCTGTAGATGCAGGTAAAGGAAAACCCACACTGCCCTTTCTTGCTGTAAAATAAATACATTGCTATGAGCGACTCTTTTTTTCCCCCATTGCCATTTGCACACAAATGATAGCAAGAATAGTTAAAGTAGAGAAACAAAAATCTCTTCCTCTCCTTTCCTTCTGGAATTAATTTCCAATGCATTGGGTTTTAAATTACTTGACAGCAAGGTCTGTGTGTCTTCAGGATGGCCTGGGTGTGAGCAAATGCTGTTGTGCATCTATCAAAACCAACACAAACTGAGAGTTGTATTTTTCTGTGTTCACAGGAAAAAAAAATCATAGCCCAAGATAAACCCAGCCATTCTCTTTGATCTTTTTCTTTGTTTGAATTAAACACTCTGGAAGCCAGAAAGTTAATCACACTGCAAAATGCATCAGGTTTGCAAGCTTAGGTTGTTTTTTTTTTTAAATGAACAAGTGTTCCCTGTGATAACTTGGGAATTATATTTGCTGAATGGTGGGAAAATACACAATTATGTCACATCCCCCCAGACTGAGCACACGATGCAGGAAATACAATTTTTTGGTTTTTTTAAAATTCTTTTCTTTGCTTCTCTACTGGAAAACTTCAGCTGGGGATTGTAATTCCCTTTCAAATGTGCTTTCTTGACAACATTGCTCCTATTCATGATTTTTTACAGCATTTTCTGAATTGTTTTAGGTATTTGGGTCCGATTCCTCCATTTGGAAAATGTGTTTTTTCCCTTACAGAGGAGCTCTGTATTTTAAAGCTCTGTTTGATGTTATGAAGTACATAATCTCAACATAACTATTAATGCCTCGAGGTGCAATTAATCATCTCGCTGCATTCCCGAGGATAATTGTTATTTCTGATGCAGCAAATCACCCCTTCCCATCCATCGACGAGGTGGGTGGGGAGGCAGCTGCTCTCCCACCCTTCAACCCAAGCCCTGGCACTGCAAAACCTCCCTCCCGGCCTTGCAAGAGGAGACCAGGGCTGCGAGTTTGACTTCCTCCAGTACCTCAAATCTCTGCCTGTATTTTGTACCCTTGGGGCAACCCCCTGCTCTTCTCTTGCAATGTTGAAAACCAACTTTCCACCACCCAGTGACAGCCTCAGCGAGGATGCAATGTACACACAGGCTGATAATTGGCAATTGGGCTTGATTAGGGCTGTGGGAAAGAGCATCCTTCTGCGAGCGTTCTGTTGTTTGGCTTTGAACCCCTTGGATTCAACTCTTTCTGCAAAATTTGTTTGGAGGGGGATTTTTTTCTCATTTCAAAAGCCACGCCAAGCTTCAGGAAAAGCCAAAGCCGTTCCAGTCGGAGGAGAGAAACATGCAAATTGCAAAACATGGCAAGTTTTTCAGGATGGAACGAGCCCAGATGGATTCTCCTGCTTCCTTTGCCAGAAGGAGGAGTGACTCAGAGCTTGTGCATTTTGTGGTGGCAGCTTGGCACCCTGTGGGCCACAGGGACAGGGTTGGGACAAGAGGGTGATGGCTGGGTTTGAAATCAGACACTTTTCAAATTACAGGAGGCCAAAGAGTGGATCCTGACATGTAGAAGTTGAAGGGCAAGTATGGCTTTTGTTGCTCATTAGAAATGTCTGCTTTTTCCCCCAGAAATGGGCTCCTTGTTTCCTTAGTAACCCCTCTTGGTAGATGTAGATGCACCTGAGCGTAGCTTAGCAATGGGAACTTTCTACACACGTTGCCACATCCCTTCCCAGCCCCTCCCTGTGTCTCCTTAAGCTTCCACGCCAGCCCTGCCATTCCATGGTTGATCACGGGAGGAGTTGCTGAGGTTGGAGACCAAGAAGCCTTAGCGAGGAACAAAAATAAACCCTCAGCAGCCACCGTTGCAAATGTTGCTCCCAAGGGATGGGGAACATCGTACTCAGAGCTGTGAGTGCAGAAGGCTGCCCACGCTGCGTGGGAAGGGGTTTAATAGAGACCGAGAAGGAGCCTGCGTGGGGGAGGAGAAAAGAGCAGATGTTAGCCGTGCCTTTTTGTTTTCCTGGATGGTGTGGCAGGGAGGGAAGGGGAGAGGAAAGCTCCCCTTCTGCAGAAACAGCAGCTGGAGGTGCAAGGTGCAGGAGGTGGGTGAGGCTCTTCCGTTTGTCCAGGTTGGCGACAGCAGCGTCCGTGAGGACTTGGGGCTCTCTGGCAGGACCAAACGTTGACCATCCTTGGGCACAAAGCATGGCATGAGCTCTGTTTGGAGATGCCAGGCTTGGAAACAACTTCTCACTGTGGTTATGGAGACTGGAGCAGGTCCTCTTCATCATCCCCCAGGGACTCTGGAGCTGGAGGCAGTCCCAGACTGCCAGACTTTGTGTTTTAAACCAGTGGTTAAGGGGCATCTCCTGTCAGAAAGGGGTTCTCAGGCTTCTGAGTACTCTGATGGTTCCAGTTCCACTACAAGAACTTGGTAACCTTCCAAAGAATCATCTCTCTCCCCAAAATAGCCTTGTGGGATACAAGTGTAAAGCTCAAAGCAGGATAGGGCTGGATAATTCCTCACTTCAGACGTTTATACTATGGTGTGGGACAATGTTGTTGCATTAATACCTTGAATTTTATACCAGGCTGTTTCATCTACAATGGAAATTCCAGGTGGATGGCAGTGCCTGGTGAGGTGCCAGGCACACAAACCCTGCTTCTCCTGCAAGCAAAGAGGCTCCTTCTTGTGAGAAAAGAATTCCAGGTTGGATACAAAGTGCAAAATTAAGTCAGAACGGGAGGGAGTTCTGTTGATGTGGAACACGGGACTGGAAGTCAGGAGAGCCAAATGATGCCTGGACTTGCCCCAAATACCCTCTGTTATTTCGTTTGCACTGTAGTAGCTTTTAGAAGTCCTGAAGTTAACCCTAAGCACTGAGAGAGTCCCTGCCTGGAAGATTTTTGTGTCTAAATATTGCTTAAATATTAGGGGCTGCCCAAATACTGCAGGAGTATCTGGACTCTGCACACAGAGGCTGTGTGGGTGTCAAACTGGTTGCCCAAGCCATATTTTTACATATTTTTTTTTATATATATATATATACACACACACTTTGTCAACTGGCAGATGCCGAGCAGGCTGCTCACCCCACCATTCAGCTCAGTGCCTTTGAGAGGCAGAGATACAGGGGCCCTTTAAAACCTGCATGAATGAGCCTCTCATAAATTCCATATTTGAGAAACTCTGGCTATATCCTTTGGTCATAAAAAGAAATTAAAGCTGCATATAACATTCAGTCCCCTGTAATCCCAGCGCGCAGCCTTGTGCCTGCATAAATCAGAGCTCTCATGAATATTGCACTGTACCTGCCTGACCCCACAGGCTTAAAAAAAATAGAGGAAAACAAAGCAACAGTCACATCAGGGCTTCACAAACAGCACCTGCTTTCTGAAAGCCCAAAAGGTCACCCGAAGCAACCTGAGAAGCACACGGATTTCAGGGACCTGATGAAAGCCTTAAAAGTAATAGACCGAGGGCATTTTTTTTCCTCCCTTCCTCTCTTGCAAGAGTGAAAAAAAAAAGCCCTGAACACACGGCAAAGCCTCCAGCAGGGGGGCTGTGGTCATGGAGAGGGACAAACTGGCCCCGAGGGGAGCAAGGACAGGGAAGAAAAGCTATTTTATAGCCTTGGAGGAGGAGGAGCAAGACCCAAGCTTCAGTAATAAAATGCTTTTTCACCAGAAATAACTCACAAAACTTTAGGATTTCAAATTCTGTCTTGGTTAAAAATCCCCTTCTTCTATTTTCTTAAGGCTAAAATTTTAAAGAATAAAAGTCTTGCTTCCTGTCCAGCTCTGAAACAGATCAGGGTTGGCTGCTGTTAGCAACATCCCCACAGGTGGAGAAGACACTTCCCACTGCTGAGGGGTGGGGTTTGTTGCAGAATCTTCAGGAATGGCACTAAAATATTCAGCCAAGCCATCGCTCTCCGTCCCCTCCACCTTCCCCAGGTTTGTTTGCTGCCCAGCAGGTCTCACTCCCAGAATTTGCGCATGGGAACAGCACAAAGGCAGGGAAGGGACAGGGAAAAGCACAGAATGAATGAACCCACCTTCTCTGGAGGGAGCAGAGGCCAAAGACCAAGAGGATGGCTCTCAGGCCTTTACCTTTTTTGCAGCCTTTCCCAAATCAACCCCTTCTGCCTCAGTTTCCCCCACCTGTGAACAGCAAAGCTTTTGCTGCTTCAGGCTCTGTAGAATCATAGAATGGCTTGGGTTGGAAGGGACCTTTGCAGGTCATCCAGTCCAACCCCCCCTAAGTGTCCACCAGGCTCCCTAGAAGAGACAAAGCTGAGCTTTGACTCATCTCATGTTGGGACAGACTTGCTGGTCCCACCCCACCCAACAATAATTAATAATTGTTAATAACGTCTCCCCCCCTTTCAGCTCCTCCCTGCTGCTCACACCACAGCTTCCCCTACTCCAACCAGAGCATTGTGCCCCCCCCCCATAGTATCACAAAATCCTGCCCCTTAAAGCATTGAGCAAAGGCTTGCATTGCAGCCAGTGGACACTGCTAAAAGGGGATTGAGTGCTTTTTCCATTGCCATTAATTGAGTGAAGAGAAAACAGACTCCACTGCTGTCATATCACATCACAATAATTAGCTCAACTATAAATAGCTCAGCTTACTCACTTTTTTTGTTTTCCTCTTTTTTTAAGGTCAAGACTGCAGCCAAGAGAAGCAGAAGCACATCCCAGAAGAGCATCCCCTCTTCTGCCTGGTTTCAGACAAACCAGCAAGAGGAGGAACTGCATCTGTAATCAATGATTCCCAAGGCCACACAATTACATCATAATTAAAGCAATAATTGGTCCCATTAGATAAGAAAAGAGAGGAAAAGTGTGTTCACAAGCCCACATCTATGCAAATTTACATTAGCTTAATTAATGAGCATTTTCAAACCAATTTTAGCTCAAGTGCCTTTGTTTTTGTTGGATGATGCTTGTGTCAAGCTAGCTTACTATTTAATCACTCTGGAATTAAGCAGAGCTTCTACACAAGGAAAATGAGTAGAACAAGCTGTCACTATTCTAAACTACCAAGGCATTTTATTCACCTCAGTTAAGGGGTTCCAAGGCCCAGGCCAGTGGGAGCTGTGCCTTTGCATTTGCTGAGCTGACACTCTGTCCCTTGTTAGAGGTTATGTCCTGGGTTTCCAGGTGCCTCTGGATGGCACCATAGAAGAAACTATCATGACCAATAAGAGGATGTAGCCACGCTGAGCACATGCAGGCTCTATAACTCTGCTCCTGGACATTTAAAATAGACACAGCTGTAAGAAACCCACTTGTTGCTTGGCCCAAACTGCAGCCACAGTGGTCCCACGCCTCTCCTGCTGTGTTAGCTCTGCTCTCATTGCAGAATTGTCCCAGTGCTACAGCAGTCAATGTCTTCAGTAGCCAACAGATCAAATCCACACTGGGGGCGCATAATTTATAGCTGCATCACACTCTGATCCAGTGTGAGGTGTCCCTGTCCGTGGCAGGGGGGTGGAACTGGATGGGCTTTGAGGTCCCTTCTAATCCAAACAATTCCATGATTCTACGATTACGTAGCAGAGATCCTGATGTTTCCATAAGGGTGCTCTTTGTGTCAGTTATCGTTATCCCCTGGGAACTGCTGGTGCTTATGACTGCACTCAGGAATTAAAACACCTTTGAATGATGTTTATTTTGTGCAATACACAGTTCCAGCCCAAGGGCTGCACAACGGCATATTTAGATCCATCTCTAACCACTGTATGAAACCTGAAATATTCCTTTTCTTCCTTCTGAACCACCCAACACCATAACTCCCAGAAGCCTCCCCGCGCTCGCCCAGGGCGGTCCCGCAGCAGCGCGCACGGGGCAACTGAAATCTCTCTCCACTGTTCAAAGCAAAACGAGATTTTCTGCAGTCAGGGTTTTCACAGGATCCAGTGGGAGTTAAACCTCCAGCTTGAAAAATCTATTTGCGCCCTGGCAGGTCTTCAAGTGGATCCTGACCTACTCGCAGATATTTTTTCCTGCCTAGTCTCACTTGCAACCACATTTTCCAGATGCACTTATCTCCCTGCCACACGCGATGATGTACAGCCCTGCAGAAAGCAAAGTGGGCGATTACCTTTCCCCAGACAAGTGCTGCAGAAAGGTCAGGTTTAATACGAAGCTGAGGGGCAATGAAATGACACAGAAAATGTGCAGAAATAGAGCGGAGCCGCGCCGGAAGGCGAGCGCCTCTGCGAGAGCCCCGGAGCACAAACGCCCCATTCACCTCCACAGAGGCTCTTTATTGTGCTCTGCTCTTCCACTTGGGACATGACTCCAGTTCTATGGGAGATGGGTTTTTTGCAAGATCCCGTGAGTTAGGCAGGTGAATCTCTTTCAGCCCCCAGTGAGAGCCCTCTCCGGCCAGCATCCTGCGCACAACCGCTGACAGCTAGGGCTCCCTCGCCTTCCCCAAAGCAGGGAAGCTGGATTCCACCTGGATTCTCCAAGGCTTTTTATGATGGACAAGACATTTTCACGCAGTCCTGCCCTTCAAATGGAGCTGCCACACATCCCATGTGCAATCCTACAGCTATTTATTTTAATCTTAATAATACCTGTGTGTAAGCGTTGCTGCCTCTTACAAACCAAGCACATCCTTCACAGCAATGGGAATAAATGCACAGTGCAGCAGCTCCCTGAGCTCGGGTGAATCCAGGGGCAGGGCCTTTCCATGCCCTAAATGCAATCTGACATTTCACAACCTCTCCAGCTAAATTTAATTTTGCTATGCACATTTTTTTTCTTCAAGTCCCGCCCCCCCTCCCCCAGCCCACAGCAGATTTCAAGGAGAAATTCTGGCCACTTACAAAGGTTTGAGCCCCAGATCTGAAGCACAAAAGTTTGAGATCAGCCATAGGACCCAGGAGCACCTTTTGAAGTAATTCCGAAGTGAAAACCAGCTCCTGCTTTGAATCTTCTGCCTCATTTTTGAGTTGAGGATTCCAAGTTTCTTTCCCAACTCAGCTCCAGGCAGACCTGCTTAGATGGGTAAATGCCTTGAAGGCCGTGGGTGAGACATCAAACTCTGAAGTGGTTATTCTTAAGGATAAGCAAGGAAAGTTTTGGAAGCTCTCTGGGATTGGTCGATGAGAAATAATGGAGAATTGTTCCATTTAAACACAAAGAACAATTCAGACATCGTGTGACTCGTGGTGCAGCCATCATGAAAGTTATCAGATGGAAGTCTGCATGCTAAATCTATTTCAGATTGAGGAGAAACATAACAATTTACTGTCCGTGCTAAAGCCCAGGCTTCCTGGAAGGGTACCCTGCTTGGCTCCGCATTCACCCCATCCACCTCTGGCTTTTAAACGAGTGCCATCAATCACAGCCTAATAATAATATTTAAAAGAATTACTCCTTTCCTAGGAAATGAGATCAATCCCAGTTAAAAGTGAACTCTGTGCCAAATATTTAGAGAATAAATCTAAACCCCAGTAGTGGTCTGCTTCCTTTATCTGCAGATCCTGGGCATGATCCCAACACTAGCACTCCTGTCACCTCCTGATCAGGGCAGCTTTTAAGCAAAAAGAGAAATTACACATAGAACCAAAAATGTATTAAAAAAACCCCACTAACAGCTAATTCTGGCCAGCTAGAAATGCAATATCAGATCTAAACCAGTCAACTAGACCTTTCCTATTAAAAGTCTGCTCCTTTGAGCATGTTCCCCTAAAAAGCAGCCCTGTTCACTGAAGAGCTGGGTTCAAACCTCTTCCAGACCCAGATGAGGAGTCTGTGCCCTGCAGCAAGTTTGGCAGCCAGCACTTCACAAAATAAACTCTGCCACAGAACGGCGATTTGCATAGCGCGTGGCGGCTAAAATTAGCCTGAGTCGACTGCATCGCAGAGGAAGTCTGACTTGCCCACAGTAGCTTCAGGTTTCTTGGCTTTCAGAGAAATTCAGAGCATCCGAGGAACACAGACGTGTCTTCTGTGCAGCCCTGCTCTGCAAAGCCACAGCTCAAAGCTGTCCTGCAGCACCAGCAGAGGCCTCCTTCTTCCTAACATGGGAAACCAGAGTGTGCTGAAACCTGTGGGAGCCCTGGTTTTACCATGAAATTTTTAGAAGATGATTTATTAAGGAGAGAATGCATTGCAGGTCACAAGACAAGTCCTGGATGCAGGAAGGATAAAACCTCTCTGAGTTAATCATGAGAAGGGCAACGAGGCTGGGGAAGGGGCTGGAGAACAAGTGCCACGAGGAGCGGCTGAGGGACGTGGGGCTGTTCAGCCTGGAGAGGAGGAGGCTGAGGGGAGACCTCATCACTGTCCACAACTGCCTGAAAGGAGGTTGTGGTGAGGTGGGTGCTGGGCTCTTCTCCCAAGTGACAGGTGATGGGACGAGAGGAAATGGCCTAAAGTTGTGCCAGGGAGGTTCAGATTGGGCATCAGGAGAAATTACTTCACTGAAAGGGTTCTCAGGCACTGGAACAGCTGCCCAGGGAGGGGGTGGAGTTGCCAACCCTGGAGGTGTTTAAAAGGCAGGTGGATGAGTTTCTTAGAGACATGGTTTAGTAAGGGGACAGGTACAGTTGGACCTGATGGTCTCAGAGGTCTTTTCCAACCAGATGATTCTATGACATGAGGTGTGTGGAAAGGTGCTCCTTCCACGGAAGATATACACAACATAAAGTCGGTTTAGGATCGTTAGGTTAACCTTCATTAGCTGCTGGATTAATGTCAGATACCCCAAGCTGAGTCTCAGCGGTTGCCCCACATCATCTTTGTGTAACAGCTCCTGCTCCTCTGTCACAATTAAAGGTTGTGATTTTGCTGGCCACACAGCTCACGCTCACTCTGATGAGCCATGCCCACAGGAGGTTACGTTGGGCCACCACGGACGTCTCTGACAAATTTAAATTATTCAAAAAGTCAGCCATCAGCTCAGTGCTAAGCTGTTTTTTTATTTCAGCTGTAGCTCCTCTTCCCACGATGTATAAATAATTCATTGGGTTGTGCAGAGGGATCGCTCAGGAGCGGCGCCGCAGAGCGCTGCTCGCACAGAGCCCTTCGCACCTTCTGCACGAGCTCCACCGTGTTCCATCCATCCTCCACAGCTGATGTTTGGGCTCAGGGACTGTGCCCTTGGACCAGGTTTCTCAGGGGTTTGGTTCCTCTACCACCATGAGGTTCCAGGTACCTTTCAATCTGAGATCACAGCTACCAGAGCTTCATGCTTGTCTTAAATTTGTGCAAAGTAAACCTGCTGTAGCAATGATCCAGTTCAACATTGGGGTTTGTATTTTATATGAACATAAGTCAGCATCTAATTTCATTTTCTGCTGTGTTGTAGGGTCAAGAGGCAGTGATTTAGTCTTAAAAAATACATTTTAAATCATTTAGTTACAATTTTAACTACAATATGTACCTTATGGGAGGAGCCCAGAGTCAGAGCTCACCGACGTGCGGAGTCCTGGCTGGTTGCAGTTGGGAACAGAACAGCCCCACGACGTGAAATCTGATGATGCATTGACCTTTTGACCTATAGGAGAAACCCGATCGCCACAACTCAGCTGCTTCTTCACTTCAGTTCTGTTCAGGAAAACAAAAGTCTTCATTCAACATTCAGTTCTCTCTGCCCTTCACCACTGGAATTTTCATATGATCTGAATTAAATAGGCCAGAATTTGAAGGTAAAAGCTATAAGTGGCTAAGCAAAGTCCATGATGTCTTTCTTTTTCTTTAGCTATTGTCATTGAGCCTTGTGCTGGTCTGACAGGGCCCTGCAGGAGAATGAGGTGCTGCTGCTTCCAGCCTCTGTGGTTTGGGCAGAAGAAAATACAAACTCCAGTGGTGTATATTTTTTTTTTCAAGACTGGAAGCAATCTGTGCCAACCTGAGCCACGTTCTCTGCTCCTAAGATTAAGAATTATTCCTGAAGACCTTATTCATGATTCCTGACATCCCAGGCTAAGTTTGAGCAAGGCATGGACTACCCAAGGGTCAATTGCTTCGCAGGGGCGTTGAGTTGGGGTGGAAGCACCCGATAACCTGCGCTGTGTCACGGCCACAGAGCTGACACCTCTGCAGTGTTGTGTGAAGATAATTAGGTCCTAAAAGACCTTCCACCCTGCTGGATGGGGTCCAGTGCAGGAGTCCTCCTTATCAGAGATTCTGCTCAACTTTATGCACTCTTTGCTCACCAACGGCCAAGCTCTACGGGAGCCAAGAGTGCGTAAGAGGGTGGCTTTGCCCACCCACACTTCTGATAAGCTAAAAACAGACTGAAGGCCTGAGTGAATTACACTTAAGCATGTGACAAAATTCCTTGCTAAACTGGGGCCTATGTCAGCGTGATCTTAGGGTGGAACTCAAATAACTTCACAAAAACAGGCACAAGAATGGAGCCAAAGGTTCTCCTGGGGTGAGCGGCAAGACCCTGAGCAAATAGAAAAATGAGAGGATCCAAGAGAAGGAGGGGTTGTACGACTGGCTCCGTGGCTTTGGCCTGGGAGGAGGAATTTCCTCGTGGGAACCTTGCCAGGAGGGTGAGGAAATTGCTTGCTTTTCTGAGCTGAAATAACTAATCAAGGAGGGGTGAGAACAAAGGTTCTCGCCTGGGCTGCAGGCAGTGTCACTGAGACATAGGACTGGTGACTACCCTGAGTTGTGTTATTTAAAACAGCCTCAAAAATCAGGTAAAGTGACAGAGCTCATGTCTCGTAAGCATCTGTGGTGGCCATTCAGGAGGTCTCTGGCAGTTGCTTATGTGGTCGAGAATAAAAACAGACCAGGTCTAAGATATCAGTCCTAGGTTTCATCATAAGTTCTGGAGACCAAGCAAAGTCTCTGGAGCTCCTCATCACACCAAGCTGGGCTATTTCTGCACCTGCTTTGGGGTGCTTGGGCCACCTCTCAGCTCCTTGTCCTAAAACACACTAAAATTTCTTCATTGTGAAGTAAAGGAGAGTTTCTGTCCTGAAAGAATTTGTGGGGAAATCATGGAAGGGCTAGAAAAGATTGCCAACATTAAATGGTTCAGGCTTTTGCCTCTTTTGGAAAACAAGTAAACTGGATAGAGGGCACCTCAGCTTCCATGGAGAACGTAATAACACATTGGGAATTAAATGCTGAAATTGATGGAGCTGTGTGTGCAAGAACCCAGCTTCACCACATAAAGACATGTTAGAAAGAGCCAGAAGATCTGTGAAAGATGGAACCAACCTCCCCAAAATGGATTCTCCTCCTGAAGGGGGTTTTGGGCACTGTGCTGACTGAAAAGAGGTTTGGAGCTGTGCAGAAAAGCTGTTTCTGGTCCCGCTACACAGAGGGAAAGAAGACTTCATGCCTGAAGGATCTCCATGATTACATCTCTGTTCCGTAGGTACTATCTACAACTGGTTGGAACCTAAAAATGGTAATTACTTCTGCTCAGAAGAGACAGCAGCCTCTTCTCTCCCCTTATACCACAAGAAATTGTTTTGAGCTGACTCTTCTAGACAAAGAGCACTTAGAAGTGAGTGCAGCGCTCACGATGAGTCTAGTGTAGGGGTTCACAGCCACTTTTCATGCCAAGGATCACAAATTAATTAAGAAAATCTTGTCTCTTGGAAACTCTTCTGTTCACAGTCGCATCAAATCGCTGTGGCATTAACTTACACGGCAAAATAACATTAGGGATATTTTTATTTTTAGCTGTCTTAATGAAATATAGCAGATGGAAATAAAGAGGAGAAGCCCGTCCTATGTGACTTGCCATCTGCCTGGGGATCAGCAACAAGTATTTCATGGAGCACAGCTAGAAAATTAGTGGGTAATTAATGTCAGTCTTCCAGCTACCTTGCAGTTTTTCACTCTCTTTATTCTGCTCTGTAGAGTGGCTTTCAGATGTCTCTGACAACTTACCCAGTCGTGAGAGACCCGCTCAGAGCACCACCCTTAGCACTGGGGTGCTAAACCTTGGGCTGAGCACCAACGGTTCCCTGCGATGCCCCCCTCCCTCCCTCATGGTTCTGCAAAGCTGTCAGTGATCACAGAGCCATTCTCTCCGCATGATCTCAAGTACCAAGGTCCTAAGGAGCAAATTAGTCTTGAAGACATTTATATCTCACCATTGGTTCTGTAGCAAACCAAGCACTGGGACAACGGGGACAGACACGGCACCAATCCCTTTACTAGACACATCACGGGAACCAGGTTACTGACCTGAACACAGAGTAAAGAGTTATTACCCCAAACTAATCTTTTTGTGCTGGGTTTCTTGCTGCTGGGTGGCTTTTCCGAGGTCGGTCACCAGCCGGGCTGGAATCCGTCTCTTCAATCCTGCTCCAATTACGTCTGCATGCTGTTCAGTTGGAGGAAGCCTGTCTTGTTTAATGACATCCTAAACAGACACACAATCCTGAACGCTGCTAAAGGTCATGCAGCCCGAGCTTTTGGAGCTGAGATACTTACTCAATGCTGTCATCGTTACCCCATCTCGGCGCTCGCACATTATGGCTCCACTTTGTCCTCCCTTTCCTTTTTGGGAAAATCGATAACTTCTCCCGAGGAAGTTTTTCTATTACCCCATTACAGAGTATTGCTTATTCTTCTCTGGCAACAGGGTATTGTTATCAGGCTGGTTTATCTTTGTTTACTACCTCCGTGCTGCCAGCTCCTACAATTCACTTGATGCTGGTTTGGTTATTTTTATGCTCTGATTTAAGAACACTGAGCTCCAAGACTGTGCTTTAAGAAATGCCCCGAGGAGCAAAGCCAAGGGAGTCATCAGTTTATTTACAAGACTGTACGGAGCCCTGTGAGGTGCCTGAGGAAATACCTCTCTTCCTGGAAATCCACTGCTAGCTGGTAACACTCTACTGTAGGGCATAAACATAATTAATCTTTACAAAACCCAAGACACGCAATATCTGAACCTGATGTAGCAGGTGGAAACTCTATCATTCCTCATGCAAGGAAAGCACCCCCACCTACAGTGCTTAAACCTAGGAAATGCTCTTTGAAGACCTACATTTTTTACTGTCTTCTATTACTTTTAAGTCCTTTTTTTTTCTCCTTCTGAATGGGTGAGCATTCTCAGTTTGCTGACAAATACTCACTGAATATTTACAAACACATTCCTGTCTATCCTTTGCAAGCTTTATAGAATCACAGCATCATGGAATGGTTTGGGTTAGAACAGACCTTGCCATCCAGTTCCACCCCCTTGGAGACCTCCCACAGGATCAGGGGGCTCAAAGCACCATCAAACCTGGCCTTGAACACCTCCAGGGATGGGGCAGCCACCACTTCTCTGGGCAACCTGGGCCAGGGCCTCCCCACCCTCACAGCAAAACATTTCTCCCTAAAATCTCATCTCAATCTCCCCTCTTTCAGCTCAAAGCCATTCCCCTCGTTCTCTCCCTGCCACTCCCTGATCCAGAGCCCCTCCCCAGCTTTCCTGGAGCCCCTTTCAGTACTGGGAGGCTGCTGTAAGGTCTCCCTGGAGCCTTCTCTTCTCCAGGCTGAACAACCCCAACTCTCCCACCCTGTCCTCGTGCAGGAGGTGCTCCAGCCCTTGGATCATCTTCATGGCCTCCTCTGGATTCACTCCAACAGCTCCATGTCCTTCCTGTGCTGAGGACTCTTGCAGGTACGTTTACAAGCCCTGGAAATGTCCCCCTGACACTACAGCAATAACTTCCCCACCTCATCTCTCTTCCTTTCAGCCTACCTGAGCTCTGCTGAAGGCACCGGCCATGCTTGGCAGCGGGAGCCACGTGGCAGCTGGTCCTCCACATCATCACACCCACCCAGGGCACTGGAGCTGGGAAGGAGATTGGGATGGCAATTAGAGGAAGGCCACAAATGAGCCCCTCCCTTCCAGCTTTCCTCAGAAAACACCTGTAAGGAAATCATTAAAACACATCCCCACTGTTTCCCCCTACCGAGGTGTAAATTAGAGCAGCAGGTGTGGGTCAGGTGTGCACTGCTTCTCCAGACGAGCCTCCACGCCAGCGCCGTGTCCGTGTGCTGTCAGGGCTGGTTGGACAGCCAGGCTCAGCCTCGGGTGCTCTTGGCAGGGGGGACATGCATGAGCCAGCAGTGTTTTGCTTCAATAGTTCATCTGCTTGAAAAGTGGGGATTGTGTACCTTACCCACATCATAAAGTTGTGAAGATCACCTAGTTAAGGGCTGCTAGAGAGCTGTGAAATGTGAGCTTATGAGACATAAAATGCTGTTTGCTTTTTAAAGAAAGGATGAAGAGATCATCTTGAAAACAATACACGGTGTCGTGTGCATCCTGCACATCCTTTGCTGTGGCCCAGGTTCTGCTCTGGCTGCAGGAGCACAGCTGGATGTGCACACACCGGCTGCAGGGGCAGGGATGGAGCTGCTCCTGCTTTCTGCTTCCTGGAGGCTGGACAGACTTAAAAGCAAACACACAGAGATGCTTCCAGGGAAGAGTGATCCCTGCTTCGCTCCTCTGCTGCCCCGCTGGCTGCACTTCGAGAAGATGTACAGCCAGAAGCCTGATATTTTATACCCAAATTAAGGCAGTAAGATGGCTCCAAATCTCTCCCTCCTTTTCCTCTCCTCCTAAAATTTCAAGCAGACAGAAGGCTGCACAGAGACCAAGAGGAGGAGAATTTCTTCTTAAACTTCCCCTAAGCCAAATCCCCCAACAGCAAACTGGAGAGTTGTTTTGGAAGAGCTGTCAGCTCTTTGCTATGGTCTCTGTTTTAGCCTCAGGAAAGGCTGAGTCTTTCACAGCATCCCATTGCCCAGAGGGCTCCGACAGCGAGGCAGAGCCTCAGCACAGGCTCCAAAACCTGCCCGAGCACTGGGGACCTGGCTTTGGGCACACACCTTGTGGTGTGCACATCCCTTGTTTGCCTCCCAAGGAGCTTTTGCTCTGTTACCTTCATTTCCCCACTCAACTCACAGCAGCGCTCAGTTAATTTCAAAATCCACCTCTGCTTCTCGGCCAGATTTGTCCTCTCAGCTACCCAGGAATCTGATACAAAACCCCATGGCTTCATGGGCTCCACAGTCTGCTGATGATGCACAACAAAATCATCCTCTCTCTCCATGCTGCCATCCCACACAAGGAAATCCAAGCCTATTTATGGTGTATTTAACCTGCAGCTCTGCCTCTCTATCGGGATACGGCCGGGATTTTTCAGATGAGGCCACTGGGAATTTGTTGCTCAGTTCCAATTTTGTTTCATGGGATTTGGCAAATAATTCACAGCCTCTTTTAAAAACTCACAGAATGGCAATGGAGATGATTTGCAGGTTATCCACAAAGGCAAACTACTCGGGTTCATTACACCAGTTAAATGTTCTTTATCGCATTCATTGTCTCATTCCAGTTACTTATAATCCCTGGAAAGCCAAAGGGTTGGACACAGGAATTGGCTGGACAAGGTTCTTCTTTCAACTGCCATTCTCCCTTTAGATAAAATACCTAGAAATATCTATTTTCTAGAGTTTTAAGCCACCAGCCAGATCAAACAACTGCTTATTACAGGAGCTCAGATCCAAAGTTTACCACCATTCATGGGGAGCGGGATCCAAGGTTTTGGTTTGGCTGAGGATGAAGAGAGGCGAGCAAAGCTGAGTAAATCCAGATCCAAACTTCTCCCAGATTTGGTGGCCAGGGACTGGTCTGCTTCCAGCTTATCTTCACAATAGCCCGTGGTCTGAGCTGCAAAATCAATTCTGAAGGAGCAGAACAGAGGCATTTGGGTGAAAATGCATAGAGTAAATAAATAAAGTCAGATCTGCTGTTGTAAAGAAAACTGCACCCGAGCAGTGATATTTGGAGTACTGAGCTGCACCCCCACGATGTACACCCTGGGTTTGCTGGGAAGCTGCCATCCCAAGGAGGAAACCAGCACCCATCCCAGACTTTTGTAAAAGCTCCAGGTGTTTCCAGGGCCATAATCCAGCCCAAAGGGCTTCGGTCGCTGGTGTAGGTGACACCAGAGCAGCTGCTCGGGGGACAAGAGAAGATCTGGCGGCGTCTGTCGCGGTATTTGATCGAAGGAGCCACAGCTGACCCAGGGCAAGCCCTGACAGGCATCTGCAGGGCAGAAGATTGCCCGGTGCATGGGCTGGATGCTTCTCCAGCGACACAGCAGCCAACCTCAAATTCTCTCCCTGATCCCTCATTTCACTGCATGGATACAGACACAAACTGGCCTTTGGAGCTGAAGGAAAAGGGCAACTGCGTCTCAGTTCTCCATCAACCCCGTCCTGACTGTGCAGATATTGAGAGGTAGAAATCCCCAGTATCTTTTGAATGCTGCTGAAGTCCAGGTAGGTCCCTGCCATTAACCTTTCAATGTTAAAGGATTGTTTTCACTACAGGAATGGCAAGAAACTCTCCTAAACCTCAGATTTTCTTTTCGTCACACAATGCCAGGAGCAGATTTAGGAAAAAAATGACTGCAAGCCTTAGCACCGATGAAATCAACTGCAGAAAACTCCCTCCAGCTCTTCAGCACTTGAATTCTCTTTTCCAGTAGGATCTACCTACTGAGCTGGGGTGTTTCCCAAATGAAAGCAAGTTTCTGAGCCGTGTTTCAGATACCATTCCAATGGGCACACGCCTGAATGCTCTGCTGAACCTCTGTCTGCCAAAGTGCCTCTCAGCCAAATACCTGGGAGCTGCTGGAGCTGAGGGAGCTTACGGGGTAGATCCTTAAAAATCAAAATATGAGCAAGTCAGTTCCTGCTGGTAATGGTTTTACCTGCCCTTGCCAAAACATCATCTTCCGTTTCCAAACTTGCTGCTGTCTTGCTTAGGACCAGGATGATAATTAGGTTCATTAGGCTAGAGGATTGGTAATCATAGAATGGGTTGGGTTGGAAGGGATGTCAAAGTGCATCCAGTTCCACCTCCCTGCCACGGGCAGGGACACCTCCCACTGGATCAGGGGGCTCCAAGCCCTGTCCAGCCTGGCCTTGGACACCTCCAGGGATGGGGCAGCCACAGCTTTTTGGGCAACCTGGGCCAGGGCCTCCCCACCCTCACAGGAAAATATTTCTCCCTGAGATTTCATCTAAATCTCCCCTCCTTTAGCTCAAAACCCTTCCCCCTCATCCTATCCCATGTGTGCATGGAAGCACTGCACATCACCAGCCTGCACTTCCCAACAAATGAGGAGAAATAACACGGCATTACATTTGCTGTGACCTGCCCGTCAGTCGAGGAGACTCCTGTGCTCCGTGCTGACATCCCTACCACGATCACAACAATCCACTATTTGCTGCTAAAACTTGAGTTTCTACCCATGAAGCATCCAGCTGGTAACACCACTCACAGAAACCTTGGGCTTGGTTTCCCCCCTGCCTGGAGTGGCTGTGACAGCAGCTGGCAGCCAACAGCAGGGGAGCCAGATCATAAAACCAGCACTAAATAAACCCAATCTTAGCACCAAGGTTGATACAAAACCCCATAAAATGCAGGGACAATAAAAAAAGAAAAGTGCATGGCAACAGCAAATCCCCATGAAAGGATTTAATTTGGAAAGGCTGCCCAAAAATTCCCTCTCCTTGAAGGTGATCGGCACGTTCTGCCTTAGCAGGGCTGTTGCTTGCACGCACAGGCACACGTCAGCTTGTATTCACAGCCCCAAAATGTTCCTGTCAGCTCCACACTCCACAAATACCAGCAAGAGCTGATGTTCTGCTTCCCCCCTGCCCCAGCCACCCCTGTTGTTGTTGCATCTGCTTGTTCCATCCATCATTGGTCCCGGCCTCATCTTCTCCCGAGCATATGCTGCAGGAGGAGAGGCATAATTAAGTTGGGAAAATTCATTCCGAGGTAACCAGATGTCTCACACCACCTCGAACGTGTTCCCCACACCTTAATTAGCAGAGGGAAAGTCGTTGCCTGTGGGAGAGCAGCACCGGCTGCAGAGAGGACCACGGACAGCCCTGGTCTCACCGAACAGCAGACGGGCCTCAACCTCCAACGTGGGGAAGCATCCTCGCTGGGAATGCAGCCTGCAAAGGCTTTCGGAGGGCGGTCATGGATTTGGAAATGACTCGGTGCTCCTCACCTGCACACACCCCCATCACCTATACACGAGCTTAAGCTGTGCCTTCCCCTTGTCTCACTTCAGGGCCGTGTGCTGGATTTATTGCAGTCAGATGAGTGTGGGTAAGGGTTTGTGTGCTGCATCTGCACCTTTAGTTTGTGTAGTTACCTCTGGTCGCTTGGTGGGTAACTCGGTGGTGGGTGGGCAGTGACACAATTGCACATGGGCTATGCGGAGGAGCCTCACGCACTAAAGCAGGACCAGCCGTGTGCCTGCAACAGAGACATCCTCCAGTAATTGTGAAAAAACTGTTTCTATTGTACTGTTTTACAAGAAATGCCTTGTTATGCTGTAAAATCATAGAATCACCTGGTTGGAAAAGACCTCTGAGGTCATGGAGTTCAGCTGTACCTGTCCACTAACTAAACCACGTACCTCAGAAACTCATCCACTGTAGATGTTGCAGGAGGCTTGAACCTGCCAGGCAGGGCCAGGTATTTGAGAGCAGCAGGGCTGCTTTCATTCCTCTGCCAAAGCCATAAATCCCTCTGAAGGCCTTCGGTGAACTCCTGCCCTGCAGAGAGGGGAGGGATGTGGAAGGGGATGGAGAGATGCTGGGAATCCTGGAGACGATGGGGAGCAGATCGGAGAAGTGGCGCTGCCTGTGTCACCTTCCTGCCTGCCCGGAGGGATGCTCCCCGCCGGGGAGGGTTTTCCTGTCCGTGCCCATGTGTGCCCGCTCTCTAGGGAACCGGGCACCAGCTATTCCAGGAGCTGTGCCCTTCCCAGCCCCGCTCGCAGCCCCAGGGCCAGGTTTCCTCCTCCTGTCCCATCCAGCTTGCGGAGTCCCTGCCAGAGGTCCCCTGGCACCACACCGGTCACCTCAGCCAGAGCTGGGAGGGACAGAGAAGGGACTCAAAGCTATTCTCCAATTCCTGCCCTTGTGCCCCCTTGCTCCCTCATCCTGTGTTCATGCCAGGACCACCCCGCTGGCGCTGCGTTTGCACCAGGACTGGATCTTCGCTGGCGTTTGCCACGCTCACACCTCAGCTGCGCAAACACCCAAACACCACCTCAAAACAGACACAACACCCCCTTTCTGTATCCTCAGCTGCGTTTGGAAACGGCTAAGGTGGACCCACGGTGGTCTCTGTTTCCAGCAGGAGCAGAGCCCGTCCCGGCGGTGGCTGCAGCAAAGCAGGGGCAGCCGAAGCGGGGCGGGCGCTGCCCGGGGACGGGGCTCTGGTTCGGGGCTCAGCTGCCGCTCGCTGCCCCGGCTGGGCTTCAGCTGCCGGCAGAACAGAGCTGTGCCCGTCCCCCTGTTCCCCCTGCACCCTCGGAGCCGTCGGGTTGTACCGCACGGAGACAAAAATACTCCCCCAGCTGCTGCCCACCTGGTGCCTGCTCCGAGTTTGGGGAACAGCAATAAGAAACTCAAAATAAAAGGCCAAAAAAGAGAGATGCAGGGCTCTTACCAGAAGTTGGAGCGCTAAAAATAGGGGTGATACGATCCATCATAATTAACCACTCGAGTGTCTTTGGGCATCGTGCAAGTGCCTCTCCAGCAATAGGAAACTCACAGGGCATCAGCAGCCGAGACCGTGTGTCCTGTGCTCCCAGCGTGCCACCACCAAAACCAGGTGATGATTGGACACTGCCTTGTGCTGGAGACCACCTTGGTCCTTCCCCACCCGCCACAGAGATGTCAGGGTTCCCAGTGGATGAGGCAACCTGTCCTGCTGGGTGAGGAAAGGCCAGGGAGGAGCAGGCAGATGCCAACCTAAGAACATCCCACAAGCCCACTGGCATATTCCCAGTAGTTCTCCAGAGCCCTTGGGAGATGGGTGCTGGGAGTCCATGTAAGATGCACGTGCACCAGCCTTTTCCTCGTGATGGTTTGGAAAGGAGAAACCACATCTCTGTACTGTGTACCCTTCCACAGCTCTGTACAGGGTGTATGAGCAGGCTGAAGGGCATTGCAGCCACCTGGGACTGAGATCGAGGAGAACTTTGGATTTCATGGCACAGCCAGTGCAGCCCTGACCAGCATGAGCACAGAGCTGGGACTGGGGAGAGGACACCACTGTTTGCTCTGTGGCCATGGCTAAGGGTGCATCCCACTGGGTGCCCTGGAGACCAGCTCTGCCTGCACAGCGAGACTGGGTTGAGTCAGAAGAGCTTGAAAGTCATAATTTTATTTTTCTCTCTCCTTCTCTCTATTTTTGGTTTCAGATTCTTGGATGTCTCCTGCCTACTCCCCAAATATGTGACAAGGAGTAGGTTTGAGATAGTAACAATATTAAAATGAGTCAAAGTGCAGCATGAGCTGAAAGTCAGCACAAATGCAGAATAAAAAACCTCTTCAGCAAAAAATAAGAGCCAAGGAGTGGTCAGGATGGCAGGAGATCCTCAGGAGAAGACCAGGGAGCGAGGGAGGATGGCAAGGTCCCCTGTGCTGCATGGAAGGAAACCTCCTGGGCTCTGTCACGTGTTTGATGTGCTCTGCTCAGCACTGAGGAGGCAAAATCCAGAGAGGGATGGAAATGATGGAAAAATATGAGTTGTGAGGAGAGAGAGGGAGGGAGAGAGGGAGAGAGGGAGAGTGAGAGAGGGAGAAAGAAAGGGAGAGAGGGAGAACCAGGGTTTGCAGTCAATGGAAGACCAAGGGAGATATGGCAACAGGTTCCTGAAGTTACTACACATAAGAAGGGGATAAAATAGTTGCAACATACATTGACCATGAAAAGGGAAAGACTGTCCTGACTCGCTTTGTGTGACCTCCTGGGAAGCCCCAGATGAAGGGAGGCCTTATCTGTGACATTCAAACCTGCTCCCAAATCAGCAGCAAAAGGAGAACCCTCTGGAGCCTCTGTAGATCTCTCTCCCAGTTTCATTCTTCTCCATTGAAGCCACAAAAGCCTTTCAGGCACCTCCTGCTGCCCTTAACGTACCTTCTGGTGCTGTGAAAACCACCCCAGCCACGCCCAGCTGTGGGACCCGCGGAAGGCAAGCCAGGACCTGATTTCTGGAGAGAGCAACCAGCCCAAGGAAGGAGCTGACAAGCCGGGAGATGCTCGTTTGCCTCATGCTGCTCCCTCAGCAGGAATGGGTTTGGGGAGGAGGTGAGTCATTCGCAGCTTCCAAATCAAAGTGATCTGTGGTAATGATCACACTTATTCACTGACTTCTCTGGGGAGGAACCCAAAAGCCTTGGCTACAAAAAACACATCCATTGGGAGCGATCGGTTCAAAGGCTGCTCTTGAGCTGGGGGCTTGAGCTTGGAGGGCTGTGTGGGGGTTGCAGGAGCTTTGGGGCAGCACAGGACACAGCACCAGCATGGGGGAGTAGAAAAAAAATCATTAAAGAAGTGGGGAACCAAACGTCAGAGGGATCAATCAGACCATCGAACAGGCTCAAACAAAGCAGCAGATGCCTCACAGCTTGCGCAGATGCTTGAGAGGAGAGGAGAAGATGACAAACCAAGATTATAACAAAGTGGCAGCGAAGACGGGAGAAAAATGGCTTAGGAACCTCGTGGGCAACCTTGGTGCTTGCCAAGAGGGGTGACGTGTGGGTAATGTCCCCTTGGTCCTAGTCAGGGCACCTCACGTGCTGCAGAAAGGAGCCAACCTGATGTCCATCTGCTGGGAAAGGAAAAGGTTCTGGCTTGTGAATAAGTCATTCCATTGAGGAGGAGGAAAGAGGGATTGAATTTCCCACATTTGCCCAAGGTCCTGATGGATAAAGTCGTTGTTGCCACCCTTGTCCTCCCTCTGTGGTAAAATAAGAAACTAATGGGGCAGATTTGGTTTCTCTCCTCCCTTCTCATGGCCTTGATTTAAGACTTGCAGTGTTCTTAATCCCCGCATTGAAGTCGTGTGCTCAGAACTGAGGCTGTTGAGCCCAGGGGCTGGGTTTGGGAGGGCTTTCCAAACATCCAGCAGAAACCAAACGTACCCAGATGACAGTTTCAAAGCCACTCATCCAGTAGCAGCATTGAATTTGAGGCTGGATGCACAGCACAAGTTCCTGTCCTTGGGCCACCAGCTCAGCTCTTGGCATTGCATCAGCTCCAACGCTTGTCACAGCCCTGAACAGCCCAGGACACTCCCTGGTAACTGCAATTCAATAGGAAATGTTTAAACATTCCCCAAGTGGGCACATTTGATAAAAACATTTAATTACTACACTTCCTAAAGCATCCCAGAAAGCACAGTGCTGTTGGGCAAATCAAAATCTCTAAATAGCTCCAAGCTATTAAAAGCCAATAGGTTTTTGCACCCTCCACAGCCATAAAACCTGCGGAAATGAAGATGCCGGGTGCTGATGTTATTTAAAGGGAGGGCACAAAGTCGTGTCACCATATGGTGATGCAGTGCTGGCCAAGTCCCTCGATTACACCTGGTAATGCCTCATTTTTTTGCCAGTATCCAAATTTCCTCTCGGAGCATCCCCGTGCTTCCCGCTGGCGGGATGGGGAGCTTTGCCCAGCACAGCTTTGAGTTAAGAGGTGATCGACTCCTTATTCCAATCACACAATGTATTTTATATTTTTAATCAGAAGCTATAAAATCCAGGAAATGTGGATTTATGGCCTGTAAAAGGTTTAGTAGAGCTCTGACCTACCGGCTTACACAACGTTATTGACTCCTGGCCTTGGATGGGGCTCCTATTGCAGCGACCCACGAAGCTCATTTTGTAGCACTTCTTTATTTGGGCTCTGATCAAGATGAAGAGATGTTGGGTTCAGAGATGGGGTCTTAGGGGGTGCGTGGGCATCTGCTCTGTGGTAGGAGAGCCAGGCAGCCCCGATAGCTTCTCAGGAGGAGTGTGGCTACATTGAGTGGAAAACCCACAGCAGTCTCAGCCCTTGGTGCTTGTCCTTGGTTCTTCCAAAGAGTTTCCTCCATGGCTCTTTTTGCAGATTCCGACCCCTTCGTACAATTCCTAGGCTGAAGGACCGGCAAGGGCATGTCCAGGTCTGGCTGCCCTGATCTCTGGGGACCCACTACAGTGATAAACCACCTCTCCTGCCTCTCTGCTGATGGGCTTTGGTGGCTCTGGCTGCTCCAATAACCCCACAGCAGCTCCAACTACTCTGTTTCATGGGAATGGGCCAGTTGCAGGCATTTTGCCTTCCTGATGCCAAAGAGCTTTTGACTATTGGGGTCCTGAGCTTCTTGCAAAGCGAGACCATCACAGAGCCCATTGGAAAGGCCTGAAGAGGACCAGCCCCACAGGGATCACAGTACAAGCACCCACAGCACACCCACCTCTGCGTTCACAGCTCGCTGCAGCCGTTCAACCATGGCTTCGGCTCAAAGTTGACATTTCAGGCTTTATTGCGGATGTGGGTTGCCATGGTGAACTGGCCTTTCGAGCACCCTGAGAAGTTCAGTAGTTTGGCTGAGAAACAACTCTCACAAAGCTGGACACTGGACTCGCCGTGTTGAGCTCTCGGCAGGTGCCCTGAAGGGCAGCAAAACCGTCTCCTTACCCCACTGCATGAACTCTTTACCCTGTCCTGCTGCTTTGTAGGGGTGGCACTGCCAGTCCGACACTCCCAGGGGTGTTCCTGGTGCCACTTCTCCCTCTTGAGGTGTCCTTTGTGGTTTTCTCTTCCAACATGTGGAAAGCCACAGCCCCCACGGCGATGCACGGGTGGCACCACCAAGGACACCACTGCTGGGGCTGATCCTGCTCCCTCCACCCCTCCGAGGTGTGGCTGGGCTCGGGCTGCAGGCTCCTTCCTTCCCTGGAGGAATGAGACAGAGGCACATCTGCAAAGGGCAGAGCTGCTTTTTTGCCGGTGAGCACCCACACAGTGTTTGTCTGCAAGTGACTCAACCAGACTCCAATGGCTTTGTGGATGCTGCACAATTCACCTCTCTCTTATCTCAGGGATTTTCATTACCTTTTGGGCAATTTTGATGAGAACTCTATTTTGCCTGCCCACGCACACATCCTGCTGTTCTCTCATTGAACACATCAATTAGCAGCCAAAAAACTCCTCAGCACCTTTTCTCTGCCAGATTCCGCCTCCCCCATCCACCTTTAACACCATTTCTCAGTGCCCTCACCCACCCCAAACCACCGCCAGGGTTGGCCTGGAAGCCTGAAGCTCCTCACACCTGGTCCACGTGTTTCTCATCCTGCAGACATCTCTGTCACCCCCAGGAGCAGAAACCAAGCGAGCAGGGAAAGAGCCACATCCCTGCAGCAGCAGCCCCTGCGCAGCAGCAGAAGAAATGAAAGTGACGGAAGGAATGTAAAGTTTCCTCTTATTCTCAGTATTTACCCCAGCCAGAGGAGCACCCAGAGACATTCCAGCTGCCTTTGCACACCACTGAGCTCTCTGATTTCCTTTTTATTCCTGCTGGGATGCAGAGCGCTGCATCTTTTTCCATCAATGCCATTGTTTCCATAGGGCAGAAGCTGAGTCTTCCACCCTGACAGCGTAGCTGGGTGTGAGGTGACCTCCAAGTCTGCCCCACTCCTGCCCTCTCCTCCAGGACTTTGCTCTCAGCCACCGTCACACAGGACACCAGGATGTGTGGTTGGACCCAGGGCAGCACCTACCAGTTGGGGTTTTTCCCCTGAAACTTAAAGAGAACATCAGCCTAATTTCATTTTAAAGGCAAGCTGAGAATATTGTCTGCACAGCAGGCTATGAGATGGTTTAGTGATGGCACCAGAACAAAGTACACCCACCACCACCACCACACTGGTCTGGAGGTGACAGCAGCTCCACCCCTGCCAGCACAGAGCTGGGGAAGGGCCCTGGAGCCATCAGGATGCAGTGCTCCCCATCTCAGCCCCACACACCCAAAGGTGGAAGTGAGAAGCTGATGTGGAGCCTGGGAAGGTTTCCAAGATGTTCTTTTTTCCATTTCTTCCTCATTTGAGCTCCAGACGTGAGCCAGCCCCAAGGCACAGCACCGATTTGAGCAGAGGTGGGCAAGGGAAGATCCATGGCTGGATGGATGGAGCATCAGCCCCCTCACCACTGCAACTGGATCGTGGCTCTCAACTGCTGCTCTGCAGGTGGGGTATGAACTAAGCAGGTCCTGATCATCCCACCTGCAAACTGGAAGAGAGGTTTCCTGAAGGCTGGAGAAGCAGCAGGCAGAGGATGCTGCAAAGCAGCTGTTTGGCCTTTGTTGTGCCAAGAAACATCTCCCCCACCCAGCTCCTTCCCACTGCCTTCCTCAGAAAGGGAAGCCTTCTCCTGTCCTAAGCATTAGGTGTATTGGGCTTAAGAGGTTTCAGGTTGCCCTGACTCTGGGGCTGTACTGGAGGCAGACGGATCCCCACAACGTGACCGAACCAACCACAGGCAAGGGAGAGCCACCTTCTGATGATCAAACGCTCCAATTCCCCTTTCCTTTCTGTGACCGCTGACACCGCAGCTTCACCTTGAAGAGCTGTCAGAGGAGACCTGAAATGTGGATGTTGAGAGAAAGGCAGGGAGAAGAGGACACTCCAGCAGAATGAATCTTCTCTCTAGGTCTCCGCGTTGCCTTTGAATTGTAAGAGCACCACCTTGTGTTTGAACGCAACGCGGATTGTGCCCAGCCCAGGGTGTCCAGCCCAGCCAGAAGCACCAGCAGGTCAGGAGCAACAATCCACACCGCTCCTCACCAGCTCCCTTCCCATCCCTCCTTTACAGTGTTGGGAAAAGCAGGAAAACATTTCTCCTACTTGGGTTTCTTGTCTCAAAAGAGCATTTTAGGAAGTTAACAATAATCATGCAAAACTGCAACGAGTCCTGAACACCACAATGAAGGAGGGTACGGGCCGAGGCCCAAAGGTCCTCTCAGAGCTGCTTTTACAGCAAAATTAAGGGGCATTTGTGCAGAGATCATCATAATGTTAAATAACTTAATGACTACTACCCAAACAGCTTTCAAATAGGTTACAGGGTGAGAAAAGGGAGGTGACAGCAAAAAAAATCCTTATTTTTGTTTGCCATCCCATTCTAGAATAAGGGAAATCACAGCCATCTCTCTTAATAAGTTTGAGGCTTAATTCCCAGCAAACTACTTTCCAACAAAAGGCATTCATTGAAACACTTCCACTTGTTACATTAACATTTTACATATTCTGATTTGAATTCCTCTTCATAGGAGACCAACCTGGCTGAGATAATGTTTAAAAATCTGCTACAGAAGCCGTGAGCGCATTTCCCGTTATCCGCGCTCATTGCTGAAGGGCTGGGGTATTTGATCCATGGTGTAAAACTTCAGTCTCCAAACATCAGTGGTAACACCTTAACCCAGGTCACAATTCCATCAGCACTTCTTATGCAGGTTCTGAAAACCCAAACCACTCACCCACATCTCCAGAGCAAAGACTGGTGATGCTGCTTCCTGCTCAATACGAACACACCCAGCACACGATGGGACAAGAGCCTGAGAATAAACACTGCTGTCAGTACATCCTTGTGAGAAAACTCCAGTAAATGAGAATAAAGAGATTTGTAAGTATCAAGATGATGACACTTCCAGCTGATACAACCCTGGTAACAGGACTCGGGGTGTTCTCTGAACCATGGATGATTCCTCTGAAGTATTTGCATCCTAGAGGCATTCAAAGCAGCCCTACGTGGGCCATCGGTACTGCTGGAGAGAAGCAGGTGAGTAACTTGTGGTTTAACACGTGCACAGGCATAGCCAGACCTGCACAGGACCCTGTGCCTGGCACCCGAGGGTTTGTGCTTCCAAGGCACAAGGGGTGGTCCCCAACCCGTCACAGCACAGGTTAATCAACTACAGCCACTCATCACACACTGATCAGATGAACTGCTGGGACAAACGTGGTTAGAAAGGGGCAAAGGAGCCAAGGGGAAAATACAAAGCTGGCACTGGCAGAGTGTTCCGTTCCTCCAGCAGAAGTGACCCTCTTGTCACCCTTTGCCTCACAAAGACTCATTTCCCTTTGCCACATGGTGACAAACACACACCTGAGCTTCCATGAATCTTTGTGGACACATTAAGACAACCTCCAAAGTCGATTCCAGCCCCACTGCCCATTTCATGTGAGCACAGTTAAGCTGATCTCCCCTGGATCCTGACCCCATGAATCCCCAGGGCTGGGGGCACACGAGACACAAGGACAGCATCATGTGAGAGCCAGGGAGCAAACACAGCTTGCCCTCGGGGTTTCTGTGGGTGCCCAGAACGACAGCAGGGTTACACTGGTTGTGTCAAATGTACGAGTTGTGACTCAAATATATTCCTGCCTGTACTTATGACAATAGCATTTGGCTGCTAGAGTAAAATACCCAATTATTATGCCTTCTGGTAGCATCAAACCCCTTTGAATTTAAAGGGACTGCAAAGAACACACTGATCCGATGCATGTTTCATATACATATTTATATATATTTCATGTACAAAGTTACATTCTGAACCCCATGGATTCAATAATAGAAATAAATACTGAAATAACTACACTGCTATCTGAGCTTTTCCGCTCACAGAAAAGAAGCCTCAAGTTTTAACAGACAGCAAGTTTAACGCTGTATTATCCATCTCGGATTACAGAGGCAAGTAAAATTCAGCATAAAGTGTCCAACAGACAAAACCTCCAAAAATTACAGACCGTAAAATGTTTAAAATATATGCTTAAAAGATTGAGAAATGTGCATCAACAAAATTAATAAAGGAAACTTAATCTTGTTAGAGGGCGGGAGGGACATTTAGTGTATAGAAAAATGCTTTGAGGTGCAACATAGGTCGTTACAATATGGCATAACCCTGTTAGGAAAAAAAAACCCATTCCATTTCCCTACAGAACAGTGTTTGAGTTTACCGTGTCTTGTTTTACAGAGCGGGGCCTTCACAAGAGCCCGTCTCAACAGGGCCACTTACAAGAGTGCTAAGTCAGGTTTAATCCTTTGGTAACTTTTATAATACTCACATGGAAATAAATATTCAGTTACACAGCATTTTAAAAGACACACATTCTTTAGAACAGTTAGTATAATAAAACAGGTTTAACATTTGTTTGTTACTAAGGCAGCCTATGATAAAGTGTCTACGCTCTGCCAGCTCTATCTGATCCAACGCAGGAAGACCTTGACAAGAAATGGACAATGCAGCAGCTTATACAATGCATTTCACCTTTACCATGCAAACACCCTTACCCAGGCAAGTAATGTGCTGCATATTTTGTGCTCAAAATGTTTCCAAACTATTAACAAGCTGTAGCTATCGAGATTAGCTCCTATTTATATGATGCTTTAATCACAGGAGTGTATGCATAAAGACATTCTTGAGACGGGTTTGTAAGGAGGGTTTTGTCATCTCAGTGCTGGGGGTTTATGTGTTGGGTTCACCACTCAAAATAGAATTTAGAACCCCAGTGCACTGAGGTGACAACAGGGACCCATTTTACCGACTGTACCTTCAGACAGGGGAGAGAGTTTTTTTAAATGAGAAATACAGAGAAGTGCACATGCCTTTTATCCACACCCAGAGTGCTACACAGCTCACCTACTGTCTGCTTCAAAAAAAAAACCCTTCCACTTTGGGACAGAAACAATCGCTCTCTGAAGAATTTGCACAGGTTGGCCCACTGAGGTGACGAAAATGGCACGGTGGACCAGATACATTTGGCAAAGGACCAGGTACACACTTGCCAGATTGAACTGCTCTGTTCGATAGCAGGAAAGCCGTCCAGAGAAAACAGCTCATCGCTACGTACAAATAAAAAAGTTATACAAGAACCAAAGAACAGAATTGTGCGCTTTTTTTTTTCTGAGAACATGAGAATGTGACAATCAAGCAGTGAGAGAGAGTTTGGAGACTCAGTTTTCCAAAGAGAAAAAAAAAAACAAATGAATTTAAGAAGATGGCAGGAGAAGCAACGAAACTGCACCGCTCACAGTGAAGGTTCTGCACAACAGTAAAAGTTTAGACAGCATTTTCCTTAAGACATCCAATTCCTTAAGTTAATTCAGATGTGCTTCAGGTTCAGCATACAAGTCTATAAGTTTTAAAGGGGTCTTTGAGTGTTTAGTCAGTTTACTTTCTGTATTGGTATAACTTTAACAAGCTCCCAGACTTTATCTTTAAGCCAAAGTACATTAAAGATGAATTTGGAAAGCAAATTATGAATAACATGCTCTCGTTGCTTTTGGCATTCTGAAGAGAAAAATACTACCAAGATATTAGACATCTTTAATAAGGATTTTTACTACATAATTCATGTCCTAAATACATATTTACGAGAGGAACAGCTGTGTACAAAATATGTCGCTTAAAAAGTATTTATACATAGAAATCTAACCAATAGACCTGAATGGAGTTTTTCTGGTTTATCAGCTATGATATGCATTTGAAAAAGCTGCCTAAATACATATTTACACAATAGACCTCAGCTAAATGTGTTCATTTAAAAAATTAAGAAAATATATAAACACATGTTTGCCTGATAGACCAGAACTGCTCCTATTGCATAAAAATGTTTAGGCAGTTTTAAAAAAGTGTTTCTATATTTATTCCTCCAAAACTGTTCTGTTCTCCCACATCAAGTTAGTAAATTCCTCTGCTAATCCGAACAGAACAGTCCCCAGCCTTTTGGGGGCAAATGCTGGATGTTTATTTAAATCCCTCAGAACTTTTCCTTTCCAGAGAATAAACGAAAGAACAAATCTGGGGTTTAAAGTATTCTGAAGTACAGAAGACATGACGTGTTTTAAATTAGGTCTGATCCTCATGTAGGAAATTCAATGTAAAAGGAAGACAGTCTTCAACTCACACTTATGGTTAAAAAAATAGATGGTGAGTAGACAGAATGTCAGCCCCATATTAGAGTCTCCTGACTTTCATCATTTAGTAGTAGTTTACTCAATCTTAGTGTTACCTGCTAGAGTTGTTGCTAAACTTTTACATTTTTACTAAATTGGGGTATGCAGCTACAAAAAATACACTTTTGTACCTAATGGTCTGGCACTAAAGCTCCTTTACAATCTCACTTGGGCAGAATGCATTTTTCCTGTACACTCTCAGTCTTTTCTCATGCTCTAATCGAGGTCTCTAACCTTCACACCTGCAGTGCCTCATCAGTCTGACCAGCTAGGCAGAGAAGATCATTCTAGTGCTTAGGACATCAGGAGTTAAGATATGGAAAGAACAAAACGTCCCCCGTTCAAGAATTTTACAGCTGTTTTCAAAATTTAAATCATCCTAAGAATACCCTTTGGAAACGGGAAACCACTCTGCTCAAAATTGCTCATTATTGAGGGCAGCAGTTCTCAAACTTTAAGGTTCAATAGCGAAAACATGTAATTTTATTTAAATAATGTCATCTTAATTCCTATACAATCCTTTCTTCTCTCCAGAAAGTCTGATCAACCTAACAAATTGAACCGTATATGCTATGTAAGCAAGATTTCCCAGGTTGGAAAACAGAAGCTGAAATTTACAGTTTGTTTTAGCCCTCACAGAATATTTGGATGACTCTTTACAAACCATCTTGTGATTTGTCAATTTTTTTTACTGCTCTGGGAATAACTTTGCTGTTTTACTCAATGCATTCTACAGTGAAACGAAGCTCAGTTGGAATAAAGCTGAACTCAAGTGAGACGACTGAAGAGGTGAACCACGTCAGTTCGCTGTGTACAGTAAACCTGATGTCTCGGTTGCTTTACTATGCTGTGCACACCAGTTTGGAGAAAGATCTGATTTCATTACACCTTTCCATATAACACAGGTGCAGTAAAACAGCACAAGCTAATTCCTGTATAGTCAAAGGTATGACAGATCTGCAATATAAAGTTAAACAGCAAAGAAATGCTTCAACATCGTGTAGTGAAACAGGTTTCACAAAATAAAAAAACATGCAGAAGCTTTTTTTTTTGCTTTTTTTTTTGCTTTTTTAAGGTCTCCAGCTGCATCCTGCAGGCTCACTCCGTGCCACACATCACTTGCCACACTATCAAGTGACTCCTTTCAGCTTTGGCTACAGAAGGTTCAAGTGGTAGAGCTTCTCCAAGGAGTTCAGATTCTCCACCCTCATCACCTGAAAAAAACAACAGCTTTGATTCAGGCAGAGGAAAACCAGCTTGAACACCAAATGCAGCAAAACAAGTGACGTCCAGGTTTACTAAAAAAACATGATAAAAGATAGCAGTTGCTGTATGCTCACACAAAAACATGTTCAAAATTGAATATATACATTTACAAGGTGAAAGTCTGTTGCACAATTCTTTTGAAGCCCACTATCCTGATGGTCATATTCTTCACTTCCAGCCCTAAAAATTAAATCTGGCTTTGTAAGTATCCATATTCTACACATTTCATTACTTATAATTCTTTAAGATAGAGGAACAACCACCTAATCTGCAAACCTGCAGCATCCCCAGGCAGAAATGGAGATAGTTCTGCTATAACAGCATAAACACACAAACCACACGAAGTGCTCTGGCAATAAGAGCAGTAATAGAGTACAAGTGGGACAACCCAACATTTGTATCTATGATGAACCTCTCCCCTTCTTTCCTCTTGCTCTGGCCACCCTAGCTCATCACAACCCCACACAGAGGCTTCAAGCCTCTGCTCCATTACTGCTCTTCAAGCAGGTTATTTTTGTGATACCGAAGACCATCAGTTCAGCCAGATGAAATGGGAACCGACCTGCAGCTTCAGGAAGGTTTCAAGTCACAGTTTGGCTGGGTTTCTGGTTCGGCCACTTTGGAGCTCTGAGGAATCTACACGTAAGAGTAGCCTAAACCTGCTCTCGAGCCACTTGGCTGCACTGATGCAGTAAGAGGTGAGCTAATGCTTAAGGTCGTGGCTTTGCCTTACGCCTTTCTATGCGCTTTTTGTCAAGGTTTCCGGCTGCAGATTCTGAGCCCAGAACCAAACCACTCTCCTTTTGTTCTATTTCCCCAAAAGCTTCAATTAAACAAAAAAGTTTACACAAGAAATCTTTCAGGAAATTTTTTATGGGCTAGATCATACAGAAGTGCTATCCAAGAAAAGCGGGGATCAAGATTAGAAGGGCAGCAAAGACAGCTCTAAGTACCTTTTCCCCTTCCACTCAAAAATGAGCATATTTTAGCTTGACTGGTTTTGGAGTCCGTGAATATTTCAGTTACTAGGGACATCTTTTTCCAGCAGTTTGAGATAGACTAAGCTGCCCAAGAGAAAAGCAGGAGCAGTAAGGTGGTACCTGACTACAAAGCAGATTTCAAATACACTTTTTAATATATTCCTCTCTGAGATCACAGTTAGTTTGGAGGAGAAGAGTAAGCTAAGAAGGAGGTGTGTGTGAGAATAGAGATACTTCTGTCCTCGAACTTGTTAAAGACTCTATATACTGACTGCCCACACGAATGCACTGTGCAATCATAACAGAAGTTATTATATGGTTAATGATGCTATGATTCTAATGACTTTTCAGCACGAAGAGGTTACAGTTGATTTTAATCTCAGTTTTCTTACCCATTCTGAAGTCAATATAACCTTCTCCACCACTTATCACCAACATCGATTTTAAGGGACTCTGGTTGAGGGACTCTTGGGCTGGTTTATCAGCCGTTAGCTCTGTTCCACCACTACTTTGTGGACAAACCACTTGACCTGGATTAAAAACAATACATTCTTATGCCACATCTCACAGAGTAACACCACCTGTATTCAGTCATTGGATGATGCACTTCATGCCTAAGAAAGAGTTAACTTGGGATTCGAGCACTTCTTCAGGGAGGGACACAAAGCCAGCTTTGCTCTAATTTCACCTCCCTAAAGAGATGAAGAATCCGTTTGAGTCAATTCAATGGAAATCAGAGAATCAAATGCCTCTTGACAGATTTCACAGCACAGGCTGTGCAGATCTAGAGAATGACATTGAAACAGACTTAAAGGCTTTCAAACACAACTGAAGTGATTCGGGACAAGTCAGCCCATTAAGCAAACGTCTGTTGTTTCAATCCAGCACAGGAGATGCACACAAGCACTCGAGAGGAAATTCAACCAGCACCACAGCTTTTAGGAGCCTCTTAGCTGAGAGCCTTTCCTTTTGGGGCTTCTCATCCTTCCTGCAGGATGTCTGACTCTCAGACTGGACCCTACAGCAATTAGCAGCCGACTGCCTTCTTCATAGCGAGTCCTCACTTATCACAGTACCTTTTTTCTTTGTGACCCAGCCCTTTTCCTCCCTTTAAACAATGCTGCACTTGGCAATCAGACAAATCTTGTAAATACAACATAATGAATTGTTTTTGAATGTATGATTTCATACACTGGCTATCTCTGCCTACCCACTACGTTTAACTGAGCAAACAAGGGCGAAAATGAAACTTCATTTGAAGAATGATAATTAAACTCTCACCAGGTACTGCAACAAAGAATTTAACAGCATCACGGTGCCCGTGGAAGCAAAGCTGTGCATGTGCCATTGAACAATATGGTATGAACGTTCCTGGAGTCACCTTGTCACTGTTCTCATCACCGTATACACGAATTACACTCCCTGGACGGTTTCCGGAGCCTGCTGCTGCTTTATTAGCTGTAGGAAGAAGGAGAGTGTTTTCTACTTGAAAATACAAATTGCAGAAATGGTTATTTGTTAAGAAACCTTATGGTACCATCTAAAAGCTAAAGCCAACTTAGATAAAAATGAAACAGGAGGGCAGCAATGCCAATTCAAGACAGAGCTGGAAAGAAAAAGGTTGCATGCTTCGTTATTTTAAGTACATCAGAAAATGGAGCAGGATTCTTATTAGTCTAGCATAAACACCAGATCTTAATATCCTACTTTTGGAAAAAAATAATTTGTGAAAGGACTGTGTGTTTCATAGAAAATTATTTACCTCTGATGTGTTTCAGTATGAGTAAATTCAGTGTACTTAAACACAGAATTAAAGAAAGTTTCATTCCAACTAATCATAGGGTAACCCCTTGTCAGCAAAACATTCTCTAAAAATAGCCACCTGTGGGCACGAAGGAGCAACCCTGTCGTAATTCTACATCTAGTTTTAATGAGGAGGTTTTAAATCCATTAAAACAGAGAAGTACTCATGCTAGACATACAAGCCATCTCCATTCCAAGGACTAACAAAGTAGTGAAAGAAACAGTGATTTGTAACAAGACAGTAAATGATGTGGATTAATGACAAAGTTATAAGATGTGGTATCACATTGGCTGGAAGAAAAACAAAGTCTGTATGAAAGTTCAGCTGCAACACAGGATGATGGACTAAATTGCTGAGCAGACTGGTGGCCATTTAGCAAACATAAAACTGCTGCAATGCAGTAACTGCAAGTGGAAAAACATTTAGGAACATACAAAGGGTAAATCTATAAGGAGTGGGAAACAGCCTCGAAGTGGCTATTAGAAGCCTGAAAATAGATTTTTGTTCAGGATCTGCACTTACCCCTCAGCCCCAGTAAACGTCCCTGGTGGAGGATTACAGCTAAAGTGAGAAAGGAGGAAAGGGGAAATGGATAGGTATGACAGTAGAGGAGAAGGATTAATGAGAACCCACCACTTACATGTTGGTTTTTGATAAGGTAGAGCTTAAAATTTTAGCTCCCAAAACCAGTAAATATCTAATTACAGGAGAATCAATAAAAAGTCAACAAACAGCATCTTGTTATAAAGGTTTCGGTACCAAATGGACAAGGAAAGCACCGCCACTTTTACGTGTTTAGCGCTATGAATTTTATTATTGATTAGCAATGTTTCCCCTTTCTCTCTTTCCTTGGAAGAAGGCTACCAAAATAATACATAACAACTCATGTTTTCATGTGCTTTTTGGAAACATCATCTGCAGATCTTGAAGATGCCCAGCTATGGTGATCCAGGGAACTGAGACATGGCCATTGCTTATGCAAGGATGCAACTGTGTCTGACAACCACGAACACTGGTAACAAGGGCTCTCAAATCCACTCCCAGGCTACCCACAAACAGTCCTTGTGATTGATGAACAACTACCAAAAACTGAAATTAAACTGAACAGCTTTAACAGGGATTTTTTTTTTCATGTTCACCACTGTTTCAAACCAAACTCTTCTGGAAGCATTCACTTAAGCTTGATGCAAATTAAGCGCTGTATTTTTTGAAAGCGTGATTTAAACTATTTCACGTTTGTGACAGGAAGCCTGTCCTTTCTTAGGACATTCATGCAATGCAAAAAAAGACATTTATTGAATGGATGGACAATGTAATGGCACAGTATGAGAAACAACGCATGTATGTGCTGTTCAACAAAGCAGATACAACATGAAGAGTTGTTACTATTAAATCACCCTAAAAATCCACCTGTCAGGCTACACTGCTTTCTACATAACTACACTGTAGGCTGTGTTTTATTTTCAGAAACTCCTGTCCATGTGTTTCACCAGGAGTTTCAGGCACAAGTGTTGAGGGGGTGTGTTTTATTAAACACAGTCAGTTTACACACTGATTCTGCCCAAGTTTTGCCTGTTTAAGTTTGGTTTTGCCTTGAACTGAAGTATTCCCTTCTCTTGACGTTCAATCATCCATGTCCGAATGCTTCCTCTCCCATCCCCGAGTGGTTTCAGCCTATGACAGGATTTTGGGGTCTGTTGTTAACAGATACCTGGATTGGCATTATTGAAATTTTATCTAGTGCCTTTTTTGTAGAATGTGTTGTCAACTCCTCTAACTTTGAAGGTGTCCTTTAAAGCAGTTGGTACTGCTGCAGTTCCAGTCCTTTATACCAGCTTTGAGATGGATCCTCAAGAACTAAACCCCATCAAATTGTATCAGCAACACTACCAACTCGCTCCAATCAAACAACAAACTACTTTGGTGATTATATGGCAATCAAAAATAACAAATTAGAAAACCACCATCTCTTGCAAGCAATGAACTTCTGTAAATGCTGTTAATGGTCTTAACACCTCTAAGGCTTCAAAGCGTCTCTTTCATTCAAGCCACAGCCACTCTGCTCAAGCTGAAGTACAGGAGATTTTGGAGATGGGCTTTTGTGCTCAGAGTAACTGGTACCATGTACACAGATCAGGTGCTAAACATCACACAGGCCCCATCTGTTACAAACCTGAAAGACTTAGCCCTGACAGTAAAGCTTTCTATCCATTAGCAAGCATCTGAATAGTGTTTAATATTCTCTTTTTGTGTCTACAGCATAGTGCACAGTGCTATTCATTGATATTTTACTTACTTTCTGTTAATGGAATGGAGATGATGACACCATTTCCTGTTCCTACCCATAAACGATTACAAGACACCATAAGAGCTGTGATTCTCACAAATGAGAATCCCAGTTTACCAGTACCTAAAAACAAAAGATGCTTTTCATCAAAAATTATGAGCAAGAATAATTTTAGTTCCATAACACAGAATCTTAACTCGAACTCCCAAACCACGCAGACAAGTAATTCCCTCCCACTCCAAGACAGAAACAAGGCAGAGGAGTACATTTCAGTTGTAAAGACAACCTAAGAGGCTAAAACACTGTCAAGTTGTGAACCTTTACAGAAAGGGACTAACATGAACTGTGAGAAGGCACAAAAGGTGTAACAGCTCTGTAATGCTGCAGAGTAAAATCTCTTTGGGCTTACAGCACCAGGGCAGCTTTTCAAACAAAAGCAATGGTGAGTTTACAGATGTAAAATAAGGATTTCTCATCTATTAAAATTAATTTCTCATCCATCAGCACTACGAGGGGGACGGAAGAAGGCTGACAGCTAAGGGCTGTGGCAGAGCAGTCCCTTGTGAAGGGTTGCCCGTGGCTCAGTTCCTGTCTTGGCTGGGTTATGTAGGTGGTCAAACTGCTCTTATATGAACATTATTAAAAAAAATCAGAAAGCTCATTAGCTTCAACAGCAATAGAAGTTTGCTATTTTTCATTTGCATTTTCTTGAAAAGAGAATTTTTTCCAGGCAAGTAGTGGATTATTTCCACTCATATTTAAAAAAAAGTCATCGGTACAGCAAAAAATTCAGATTTTAGTATCTCTGCTGATGCCTGCCCAACCCAACCACCACGTTTCCATTAGTTCTGCGTTTTTTAGGACACCTAGGAATCAGGAAGGGTTAACAGACCTGTCATCCCCATCATGCTTTACAGACTGACTTAGGCTTCTGTTTCCAGATCCAGGCTTTCCCACATGGAGCTGATTAGCCTCCCACCCACCGTTTCCCCCAGTTTGCAGTGAGAGTTGCCTGATCCACAACAGGAAAAAAAAGGTGCAGACAGTAAGAGGTGTACAAATACAACTGTTCTTATCAACTTACCTAACATTTTGCTTACATAAGGCTCAATGTCCACATCTTGTAGGTGCTGATACGTGTGGGCGTGGTAGAGACGCAGGGTGGAGTCCAAGCGAATGGACACCCACACCCCATCGCCCACCCACGCCAGCTGCCTCACTTGGCTCTCCCTCCTCGGGTGTGCATCGAACGACTTCTACAAAAGATTGGGCTTTAAATTAGGTAAAGGAAACAAAGGAAGGAGTAAGAAAGACTTCTCTTACTTTTACGCTCTCAGTACTGGCTATTTTCTTCAGTCATCCATGAGTTGCAGGATCACTGGCACACACAGTGCTTAGTTACAATTACCATATGATGCTGGTAAATAATAGGAAAACTGCTGATTCCCTTTCCTTTGAGTGTGATCTCAAAGCCATAATTTCCTACTGTGCCCTCATTTACATATCACACCCCAGCCTACTCTCTTCCATCTCCATTTAACCTGGAGCCTTTTTGGTATGAGGTCCTCCTCATACCAAAGACACATACATCCAAAAAGTGGTTTTCTTTCTAGTTCTGGCAAGCCTTGCTCTTGCATATATAATAATAATCTATAATAACAGATTATTAATTGGGTGTGTGGTATTCTCTGAAGAGCCAGGCAATCACTCTCCAAATGTCTAGCCCTTGTCTTAGGCCAATTAGCAGAAGCTGAAGTATTAAAACTGCCAATGGTTTTCAGAAACCTTAGCCATTTTCTGCACTTCACGTCAGGTACACAAAGAACAGGGCAGAAACACCAGATTACACACCTTATATAAACAAAGTATTCCATAACTGGAGAGAGAGAACATTCAAGATTAACACTTTCAAGTTTTACATTTACAAACTTCAAAAGTATGCAAAGACAGATTATAGAGAGGTAGAGGTGGGTGGAGAACATAAATGAGGCCCACGGAGAACAAGCTGGGAGCTGGCCTCACAAGCTCTGCACAAGGACACTTTGCAGTTCCTGGCCAGCAAGAAGTGGAGAACCAAACCCCCAAAACCAGGTTTCAATAAATGAAAACTGTCTCATCATTTCTTAAAATCTTCCAAAACAACAAAAACATCTTAAGAAAATGTAATAGTATTTCCAAAGAGAAATTAGTTCGGTTGCTTGCTTCTGTACCAGTGAACTGTTCTCTGGAGATACTCTGGAGTTTGAACTGTAGCACAAAATGACATGAATATGTAACAGTTCATTATTTTAAACACCATTTTAACTTGCCTCTATTTTCATGGCCTTTGGCTGAACAACATAGATTTTGTTCCTGTAGCCACACCAGACTTTGTCGTGTACGACTGTCATGCACCTGATCGAATGGTGCGGCCGGCCCAGGTCTAAGAGGTGATAGTTTGTCAAATCCCATTGACCATCTTTAAAAGGAGATAAAAAGGAAAGAAAACAGAACAAAACACAGGTTCATATGAATTTAAAAATAATTTAAGAGTACAGGAAAGTACCTCAACAGCCTAATTTTTTAAAAGCACTGTAATAATCTGGATAAATCAAGATACATTTACAGCTCATTATGAAAAACAACAACCAGTTGTAGGAACTACCAACATCCCAAATGTTTTGTTTTTAATGAAATATGGTTGTACAGTGACTCATGCTCAAAACAAGTCAGAATGTTTTAAAAAGAGCAAGTTACCCAGTGCTGTCTGCTTTGCTTGGATGGGCATCAGCACACATTACACCCAGCAGCTGCCCACATAGCGCTAGGCACTTGCTGCTTGACTGAACATAGAAACGTTGGCCAGTACATCCAGATTTTTGAAATATGCTTCAAGAAAGGCACCTGAAATCTCCTAAAAGCACACTAAATTTGGTCATTCACACAAAGTAAAATTCTTGCGCAGACTGAGCTAAGCCACGGATCATCACTGCCATTTACTCGAGATCCTTAAGGATAATAAGCCACTAGAGTTGAGTTTAAAAAAACACACACACTAGAAACAACTACATCCCAGTTGCATCTTTTCCAATATTTGCATTAGTGCTGTGCAACCTTTTAATTCTTCTAAACACCGAGTGCAGGGATTTAAACTCCACAAGGAAAAGAACAAATGAATAGGGAGTCTGTGGAAACAAGCCAACGGATAAGCTGCAGTTACTCATGGCAACACCGTCCCCTCCAGGTCATTATTCTGGAGAATGGAGCTCATCCAAGACTAGTTTGGGCAGAAATTCTGAAGGGATGCTTACAAAATTCTCATTGAAGGACTTGGCCAGAGATAATTATTAACTTAAATAACAAAACAGAAGACATTACTATTGAGCACAATGAAAAAGCAAGAGAGATGATGATCAGAATGGACTTTATCAACTGGCTTTTTGCTACTTAGCTCCGATATAACTCATTCTCCAAGAAAAAGCTCCTGGAATGCAACAGGACAGTGCAAAAGCGGTACCTGAAACCACCACTGAAATACTGGGAAGATTTCTCAAGGCAACGTGTAAAAAGACCATTGGGGAATGCATTTTCACAACACTAAATTACACATTTCTTTCCTAAATACCGTTGCAACTTCCCTGGTTTCGAGATCTAACAGAGTGCTTACCAACTCCTCGGTGAAATATCGCTAGGGTTCCATCAGCTAGTGCAACTAATACTATTCCTTTTACATGTCTGGGGAGAAAGGAGGCACAAGAATACATCCTGTTAGACTGCATTTCTCACACTGCAAGTTTAAAGGTATAAACATTTTATATTCACGTTAGCCCTAGTGTTTTGATTTCTACAGTAGAGATGAAGAGAAGGGAGAGTAACAAGGCATCAAAATCCAGCTCAGAAAGCTTAGAATATATCTAGTTACAATGCCTGAAGAAGATGATGATAACCTGTAACTGCTTTGATTATACAGTTACCACCAACACCAAGTATACAGCTACAGCTCATCAGCTGAGCCACAGTATTTCCAACAGATACAAGATTCCTTTGATTTTCCTTACTCCCCAGATGTTTGCCAATGCCCCTCAAAAGAACACGCATGCATTTATGGCAACTGACATTCCCAATGTTTGAGGAGGAAATATAAAACTACTTTGCAAGTATTTTAACAAGTTCATTATGATTTACATGACATTCTTTTAGGACTTACACAATACTGAGAATAGAATCTTTAAGTTTAATGGCATGAACACATTTCCTCCAGTGGGCCACTGACGAATGAACATACAGGCTGCAAAGACAAATCAGGAGGGGTTAAAAGCACTAGGAAAGGTCTACCAAGACAGGAAAAATCCCAAGCAAAACCCCTACAACTGAAATCCACAAAGAAAGGGAAAATAAGTTTTCATCTTCCATTGAAAACTATCTTTAGACTAAAGAATGGAGTGGTTTTAGAGGCCTAAATCATTACCCACTCTGTTGCAAAGTTATCTGCAGTAAAAAGGGCAATATATACTTTTCCAGCATAATAAAATACTGAAAGTTGTGGAATTATCAAACCATAACAATTTCTTTGATTACTAAAAATCCCAACCAAAACTCTTCAGTGGTATCTGCCAAAAAGAGCTTCCTAATCACCTACAATGCTTTCTTTGAATTTTCTAATGCCTAAATATAGCAAAGCGTACAAAGTTTAGGCTCTCTTGAGGTCTTCTTGCATTTAATCTTGACTCGAGACAGTTACCAGGCCTGCAGGCACAAGCAGCAAGTTTAAAACAATTTTTCCAAATAAATGTAACAAGATCAGCATTTTCTTACCATCCATTCTGTGCTCCAAGCCACATTGTCGGTAAAAGGCTACTCATTTTCTGTGCTTCTTCTCTCACTAGATCTTGCTCATTTGGCAAAACTGCAACATCTTTATATAAGTCTGATTCAGTACTAAAAAAAAAGCAGTTAAAATACATTGAATAAAGTGCACAGATTACTCAGATTATGTGCTAGATATTGACTTCACTGCTGCTAGTTTTTACACTTTTGAAGTATATAAGGTATTTAAAAAAACAGTAACTGTGCATGAAAATGCAATGATACAGACGAAAACCTCAGTGACAATGAATTTCAAGTGGACATTTACTTATACAAGGAAACTGAGGTTCCATCCAAACCTGTCAGCATTGCTGATATCTCTAGGTAGTGGCAGAAGATGCACATGTTAAGAGAAACACTTAAAGAAAAGCTATAAAAGCTTTTGCGCCTCTCCACGTGGAGAGTGAAGGCTCCTGAAGATCTGAAATATCAATTACTTTCAAGCTGCTTCTTCCCTCCTGTAACTGTTCATGGATTGACTATTCCGAGAACATACACTCAAACAACCAGTTGATGGGAAGAAAGGAGTGTAGTTCTTATTTATTTTGACACCAAAACAGGGGATTTAAATGGATCAGGGCCATTCACATTAAGTCTGTGAGAGGAGTCAGTGACAAACTGGTAGACACTCACTCCTCCACTCTGGAAGGGTCTGTAGTCAAGGGATGTGAGGTCACAGGTAAAAGACTCCGTACATGGGTAACCCTTTCATGCAAGCAAAGCCTGGAGTGCCTTGTACCAAGACTACTTGTATAAACCTCAACATACTCAATGAATACAGAAAAAGGAGTTCTTTCCTCCCCTTGTTGTGTTCCTACAAACATTATCTTTTTCTTTCTAAATGCATTTGAAGAGGGGTGAGGACTGAGCCTATGTACCTAGGCTGGTACACCGGAGAGGCCTCTGTGGTGTTCTGCACTCCCAGGGGATCTGTAAAGACATGCTCTGTGTAAACTCCAGTTTGTGCAATATCAGCTGTGTCTTCTGTCCCTGCATTGACTTCTGTAGCTTCTGTTGCCTCCTCTGCTGTTGGAATGTTCTCATCTACTGAATTACTTTCAGTTGCAATATCTATGGCACAAAAAAATTTGAACACCTTAATGACTGTGAGAGAATTCACAATTTAAACCAGTCATAACTTGATACTTAAGTGAACAGCTGTAATAATCAGACTGTCACAATTCAGATTTTATTTCATCTAAAAAAAACCAGATCAGAATCACCCAAGCTTTAGTAGGTTGCACTGTATCAGGAGGTGGCACGTGCACTTTATGGCACAGACTGCCCTTTAAGTGATTAACTAGAACAGCAGCAAACAAGTCCACCAACCACATATCCACTAACAATCACATCCCCATACAGATCTGAAGGGCATGACAGAAGAGATGCCTATAATGAAGCAGCTTCACTTACATCTCTATTAAGACTCTACAAGATTTGAGGCACATATCCACATCCTCTCTAGTCATTTGTCAGCAAAATCTGCATTTCAAATGCTGAATCACTTAGAAGCTCCCTTTGGACTGTGCACAAGAGAGATCTCAAAAGCACGTGAAAGAAGCAATTGTCTGTATCCATTTAAGATCACCTCCACAAGTTTTCAGCTACAATTACACAGTGCATTCCTGTCAGTCTTACAGGCCATGTCCCACAGATCCTTGTTTCATGTCACCACTGCTTACAGACAAGCTGTGTCATTAACTACTGGCACCTTCATTTCTCAGTTACACCTGATGGTGCTTGGCCATCCTTGGCACACCTGGAAGACCTTCATACCTGACTGTTTCTCTGCCATCGGTGAGCTGCCATTGGCGTCGGGAGCTGTGGGTGCTGCTGTGACACCCTCTGCAGTGCAGCCAACCACAGTTATTCCTCCCAGCAAGCTGTCGGTTTCGGCAGAGCTGTTGCTGGTCATGCTTCCACACAGGGAAGACTTGTCCACCTGACTGGGATCTGCTTCTTGAGACCCTTCTTCTCCTGCAGGATAGTCCGTTTCCCTCGCCCCTGGAAGAGATTAAACTCGCATTTCATGTGGTGATAAAGGTAAATCACCTTTCTATCTAATAATGAAGCTTCAAAGTGAATGAACTCTCCAGCAACTGAGATTTAACACACAGGTACCTATCTACAAGCTTATTTTAACATGATCAACAGACATTAAAGATGCTGTCACAAAGCTCAAAGAGCAAAAAGCAGCTTGTCCACATGCTGCACATCAATGTCAAACACATTATTTCAATCTGCATTTACCCCACTAGTTTCTTTTCTATTTTAAATGAATTTTCTATTAAAATCAGATTTCATAACAGTGCATACAGGCAGGGACACCAGTCTACATCTTTTTGAGGAACCTAACTGCAACAGATCCCCTATTTTGGAAGAAATGCTGGTTTTCTATCTTACAATCCTCTCAAATATTTTTAAGAATTAAAATATTATTCTTGGTTTATTGAAATTTCTATTGTGTTTCACTTTATTTAATGCTGGTTTGATTTTACACGTTATACGTAGTTTCACTGGAGCGAAGCCTCAAACTTCTTTGGAAAGAGATTTCTTCTGACCTTATTAAACAAATGGCTTCATTGGAACCAGTGCTACAAAAATTCGTGACTGTAAGCCAAGATACAAGAATTCCAAAAGCACAATTAGTTCTACTCCAGAATCCTAACATCCTGTTAAACCTCCCTCAGTACATGATCCACAACACTCGCCATGGAACAAGGATTCCCTCTACAGGAAGTTCCAAGATTTGCTACATATTTTCCAGAGGCAGAGTACAAACCCAGCATTTTCCCTACAAATGAATGTGTTACAGCAACATTTTATTGCACTGATTAACAAATCTTTGCCTTTTCCTTGTGTAAGAAAATCTGAATAAGATACTGGTAAAAAAGTAGGAGCTCAAACAGGCCAAGTCTTTACCTGGTACACTGGCGATACAAAGCACGTGAGAATTGCAGACAATGAAGCTGTCCAGAATATTTCCTGGTTGATTAGCATCAATAATGATAACTTTTGTAGCAGAGTGTGTGCTAGTACAGATCCAAACTAGACTGGACAACTCTTCCTGATGTTTTAGCTCTTTCTGCTGATCCTGAAGGAGAATAAAAGCAAAATAAGTCAATGACAACAGGAAGGGGGACGAGAATAAAACTATTACCTTTGATCTTGTATGGACTTATAATATACTTCTATAGTTGATAGTGTAAGTTAACTACCTTTAATGTCTTTGTAAAATTACATGTAGTTGCTTCCTCTCTATGTATCTGGAACACAAAACCACTTCACATTTCATAGTTGTGTAAAAAAAACATAGAAAATAATCATACTTCACAATCAAAAAGTTAGACAAGTATAAAGGTACCTAAGAACACTATTTAAGTCCCAGCTACCACACTCTGTGTCACCACAGATTAATGTGGTGTCCCAAAGCACTTCAAGGTTAAACCTTTGGTTTTATGCCCTAAGATTTCCATTTGTTGCTTTGTCATGAAAACGTGCAGATTAACCTTTTTAAACAAGGGCACAGATGACTAAAAAAAGTTACATCATTTTGATGTAAAATTGATTTGCTCCTCAGATTTACCCACAAGCTGGCACACAGGGAACTATCACTAGTTTTGTAGTTGGGTTCAATAACCCAAATATCTTGGGCTGGTGATTACCCAAGAAAGTCTATTTGTTACCAATAGACCTAATAACGAAATATTTTATTAACCTACAGATATAAGCTATTCAAGATGCCCTACAGTCACCTTACCTTGAGCTCCTGGTCCAGTCTATCTAAACTACTTTGAGATCCTGTTTGCTGCTGGTTGCCATCTGCATCCACACCGGCCACATCATTGTAGAACACACTGGCACCAACCACAGACCCACCGTCCCGGGTTTTGCCTCCCGAGAGGTTCACCCCAACAGCACACCACAGCTTGAAAGAAAAAGAAATACCCTGTTTAAATGTGAAACTAAAAAAAAAGACACACCCATTGTTAAACACGCTAAGTAATATAAGAATTATTCTATATCTGCAGTCCATTTTAAGAAATTCATTACCTAACGAAGCTTAAGTTCTGATTCACCTACACTTTAAAAACACAACTTTACTTCAAAAAGAAAATAACTGAATCTAAAATAAGAATATTCAAGCTCCACGTTGTCCAAGCATCTCTATCATCACTGTGAACATCCTACCTTCATAGAGGTATCCTTCTCATCTAAAGGTCTCAGGTAAACAGGTACAGGCAGGTTCTTCATCTTATTTTCACCCTGGCCACCATTTGCCACCTAGGCAAAAAAAGATAAACAGAAAGGTTGACCCTTTAAAAGAGGTTTACAACCCTTGGAATCAGTTGGACAGACTTTGTTAAACACGATTAAGAGTTCTGCATTGTGGTTTTCCTTAGAAAGTCTCCTACCTGCAAGAATTTAACAAAAGAATGCTGGAATCACTCAAAACACAAGCTGAGAAATTATCCTCTGTTCTGATTTTACAAACTATGAAGCTGTTACCACTACATTTGAAAAGAGAAGCACAATACCTGTTTGTACTTCTGAGGTAGACTCCAGCCAAATGCTTGCACTCGACCGTCCTCTTTCTGAACATGTGCTTTCACTTGGCGATACTGCTCCCTCTTCTGCTCTCTGCGTGAGGCTAAACTGGCTTCAGTTCTAGAGAAGAGCCATTATTAAAGAACCTGTTATTCGTGCTCTTTAGAATTCTTTGTGTAATGCAGGTTGCTTTTTCACTCAATAGACATCAGCTCTGTGGAAGCACTGGGTTACCAAAGTGATCACTAGTTTTTCACACACCACCTAGAGAATAAGGGGCTTCCTGCGGCTGTTTTTAAGGGAGCTGTGAAAGACAGGCAAAACCAGGTGGTCTATTGTCAGCATCCCTAAAGAAAACCAGCTGTACTAGAAGCTTTCAAAGTTGGAAACCAAATGGGTTTATTGCCAAAAAGAAGCACGGAGGGAAAAAGACTTACAGATACTTATTAGTCTGCTTCATGTTGCTGCTTTTCCATTGAACTTAAGGAGATTATCTGTACGGTTATTGTGTGGCTACAACGCTCACATGTAAGTGAACCAAGTGCTGCCTCTGGTCCCTAAATGCATTTTTACGAAAGGCAGTGACATTTGCCAGACAGAAAACCACTGCCAGGCACCCAGAGCACTCACCCACTGCTGTGCACTGCAGTCTGCACTGCACTGATTCTCATTCACTTCAAGAGAACATTATGTCACTTAGCAGAGTGCTATTTACCTCAGAGGGTGAAAAGAAGAAATATATGATAGAAAACACCTAGTAATAGAAAAACAAAATGACTTACTCTTCACTGAGGAATTCAAAGGCTTTTGATTTGTCACTTGGTAATTGAGATAAGGTGCTGCTTCTTTTCTTCACTGATGGAGTAATATGCGAGGTTGGAGCATTGTATTTGACGTTGACAGGAGGTTCTGGTTTCTTAGCTGTATTGCTGGATGAACTGAAGAGCCTGCTAAAACTGGAAGAAGAAAAGAAAGACAGATGAGAGTTAAGCTGTGTAAGACACATCCAAATTTGACTGTGCAGGCAAAACTGTGCTGGCCTGCTCATGCCAGTCAGACTAAAACTGGAGCTCACCAAAACAACAGCCCCCACACACCCAGCCATGCTCACAAAGCACAAACTCATGTCAGTGAGGAAAATACTTGAATAATTATTATCCCATTTGTTCATCAAATTTCATGGGATCTTCATCTTGAACGAACATCTACAGGGAACCATCAAAATTAGGATGTGAACATCACACTTGGAATGCTTTATGAAACATATTAGTTCATGCACAAAGCATTTTGAAAAATCTCACCATTCCCTAGGCTAAGAGACAGAAATTATTAGCAAACCACAACAAAGTGATTATTTGACAAATGTCATTTGAATAACACTGGTTTGGACATTAGGAGCTTGAGGTTAGAAAGGAAAATATAACAATCAGTAAGCTGTACTTCATAGGGAAAAAGAAGCTGAAATAAAGCAATCCACACAAGCTATTCAGGTTTGTATTTTGGATCATAAAAAAGAATCAGGAGAAACATTCAGAACAAGAGTCCTGATGCATATTCAGCTAGAAGAAAACCTACAGCACTTTGGCATTTAACTTCACAAAGTGCACAGCCATTCACTAACGATGCAGCTTACGATACACTCTGTCTCCAAGAACAGCCTTACCGAGCTGGCAAGCTAGGTAACAAGAGGAGAACAGTTAAGACATCTTCCTCTGCCAAGAGATAATTAGCTAACATACAAAAATGTGCTGGCTAATTGGCAAAAATAAATAAAAGACCCTAACCATTGAGTTGTGTTTCAATACTCACAACTGCCAAATGCTTGATCTCTTCTTTTCTTGCATGGCTGGGTTTTCTCTTGATGCTCTACAAGAAACGAATTCCAAGTTTACTGAGTAAGCTTTAATTAAAAAAAAAGGAACAGAACAGTGTGTAACTCACACTAAAAACAGGGTAACAGATCGAAAGTATCAAAGCTTGTTTCTGCACATTGACACCGGTTTTCTGATCCGAGCACAATATTTGAATTCTCAATAGATGAACTGATCTTACATAATAAACATCATCCACATTGATCTGCATCACAAACACCACTGGTGAGTGCTTTTCAGGCACAGGAGACATCTGTGTAATACCTTGCAATGAGAACAGCTAGAAGAAAGCAGCAAACCACTTCAAATTCTTCTGCCTCCTTTTTTTAACACTTTAACCATTGGCTTTTATTTTAAAATCCCTTATTGTTCAACACATCAGTAAATAAACAATAAAGTGATTGTTCCCAAAGCCATAGATGCATTAGCAGAGACAGGAGAGGATTTCCACAGGAGGCAATAGAGGAAAGCAAACCACGTCTGCCTGGGAAAAGGTATTTTTCCTCTCTCAGACTCAGATTTGAAACGGCTCTGGGATGGAGGAAAGTAAGAGGACTCAATTGCCATCGTTCCACCTGACCAGCAGGCGGCCCCGAATGACACCGCTACCTCTGGACACCGCTCGGGGAGGGGTGACAAGAGTGAGCTGGGCTGAGGTCTGAGGCAGAAAACCCTTGTATTTAAAACCACACCTTCCAGATCTCTCGATATCAGCACGTAAATTAGACCAGGTGACCATGTTTGTTGCTTATATTTAACCAAGCTTGCACAGTTTTAAAATTGTGTTTTCAAAACTGTGTTTTCTCCTGCCAACCCAAGCCCTTACACAGGGATTATGCTCATTCTGAAGACTTGATATTCCTGTTTTGACATCCCAGCTGACAATTGTGCCCACTTTGAGCTACGCACACACACACACAGAACAATTTTTCCTGCTCACCAAATTAGTGTTATTTACAATTACCCAGTTTTGTAACCATTCTGAAATAACTGCATTTCTCCAAGGGATGCTTATTTCACACATCACATGAACTAATCTTCTGCAAGGTCTCATCAAGAACCCATTTTGACAAAATAAGTTACATGGCCATAACTTAAAGTTATTTATGAGTGTGTAAGGAGATGAGCAGAAGGGCAATTAAGGCCTCGTACCGTAACCTACTGAGCACATCACTCTGCAACTAAAAATCAGAAGCTTGTCAAATCCAAACAGCTCTACCAAAGACCATAAGAGCCTTTCACCTTATCATCTCAGTCCATCGCACAGCTTCCTGAAGCTCCATCAGCCTCTCTTTGTACTGATTTCTCTCCATCAGGACCCGGGCCATCTCAACACGAGTAAAGCGCTTCCGCTGAGCCGTGGGGACATCACTCTGCGCACACAAAAAAAGCAAACATAGGATGAACAAAGGAGCACAGCAGGGCCTTGCAGAGTCAGCCTCTGCCTTCCAATGAGACCCAGTTTAGGGCACAATTCCAGACTCCAAATAATTTGGGGCTTTGTAAAACTAACTGTTTTACCTTCCTGCCTCCAATCCTTTTTATTCAGATCATACTACACACAAAACAGTTCTTCAGCAAGAACACGACACGTGATAACGGGCAGAGAGGAAAACAATCAATTTAAGTTCACTTTTGCCTTTTAGATCTTCTCTTTTCTATACATGGAGGGAGGCTGGCACTACTTACTAAGCAGTGAAGTTTATTGGCATTCACTAAACACACATGAACTTCTAATGTCCCGTTGTGAATTACACATAAAATAGCACATGCACACATACACCTACATCATCATCCTCCTTCGCTTTCTGTCTGGCTTCCTCTGCTTCTGCACGAGCTCTAAATACAGAATAAAAAGCAGCTGCGTTAGATGCTACAGTGGGGTTTTTTCTTTCTTTTTCACAACAGTGCAATTAAACTTACTTTCTCAGCTCTTCTTCCAGTTCTTTATTCTTCTCTTCAAGCTTTTGTTTGGCTTGTTTTACAGCCTCTAATTCACCTTGCAGTACATCCTTCTCACAGGTCAATTCATCCACCTTTGCGATTAAATCGTTCTTCACTACATTCAGTGCATTTCTACACAAACAGAACACAGCATTACAAGGATGACCATGGTCTCCTAATTTAGCTTCAGCCTGAGTTTACTCTTGAAAACCTGCAAATTTCTTACACAGAGCTGCTGTAAAATGACACAGCTTCCCAAACCAGGTCAAGCCTTCTCCCCCAGATCTTAAATGGTCAAACACTTTAACATATCTGTATTAGAAAAACGTCCTGATACATCAGAACTGTTTGTTTTGAGGTTGACTTCCTCGACAGTGCTCCAGCAGAGCAGCTTCTGCTGTTACAGTTTTCCAAGAGAACAGACAGAGAGTTGTCCCCATGTTAGGACACAGCACCACGTTCCTTGTAGCCTTACAAGGAAAAAAAGCAGCTTTTGCTTCTCAGGTCCTTAAATTTCTAGAACAACGCCAAAGAAGCTTTCTAATTAGCCAAATATACCTCCACATTAAAAACACTTACACCTCCACTACTCTTTGAACTGACAGTACATTTGCATAGCTACAACTTTGTGCCTGAAGATACTGAAGATATCAAAAAGAACAGAGAAGGCCAGTACTTGCCACACACATTCTCACTTACTTTGTCTCCAACAGTTGAGTGTTTTCCAAAATAAGGTTTTCAACCTCACGACCCATTCCTTTCCAAAGGAAAAAAAACACGACTTCAGCAGATAAAACAGATGGTTTTATAAAACCTATGTTTTCCAAACCAGCCGAATTTTAAGTATAACAAACTTGACAGAAAAACTGTGAGCTATTTGACATTTCAGAACTGACCTGCCTTCTCCAATTAACACTCCCCTCCACCTTCCTCCCATTCTGACTTCACTTAAAGCCCGAAGGCAGCCCTGCCTGAGCACAGGGCTGCCTCCACCTACTCTGGATGTTCTGAAGAAATGACAATAGTTCTCAGTCAAAAACCAAACATAGCATTACTGGGAAAATATTACTCCACAAAAAGATAAGTTTAAAATGCTCAGTCTTTTATACCATGTTAGGTACAAAGGAATAGGAGTTATAGAAACAAGACATGCTGAATTAAAGCTGAGGTTGCAAAAGCCCTGCAGATTTCCCCGGATCAAATGATACCTTACCAAAGAAATTATGGTCTTTAAAGGCCATGCATTCCATGTAGAGCAAAAACAAGAACAAGAGACATTTCATGTGAGGTGTAGTATGAGTGAGGAGCAATACAAGATTGAGTTATGAAGAAAGAGTGAAATAAAACAAAGCCACTTTGAAGTGGAATGGGATGTGATTTGAAGCAGGATTCGTATGAAGGACAGATGTAAAAGTTAAGTTTGTCACAACCATTCCTATTGTTTAGGCCTCCTAGGAAAATCAGTAACTTAACAAAGTTTATCTCATTTTCTGTGAAATAATTCAGCAGCACAGTACTTGGAAGAAATGCTAAATCCATTCAGTAAAAGTCTCAAATTAACATGCTTCTAGGGAAAAAAGCAAACTTAACTCTTTGTGTAACTACTCCAATATTATTTAAATTTCCAGAAATTAACTTCTCATCCTATTGTTTTCATGCTGGAAACAATCTAATTTGCAGGATTTGAAAAGATAAGCTTTTAGACAGAAAATATTTTACACCTTGCAAAATAAAATACATAGCAAAATAATTACCACACTGATATTGGCAGAAATTAAGCTGATTTAACACAACAAACAAAAAAGGTTTCTTAACGGTGGAAGCCTTTTATAGTAACAAACACCGTCTTCTAAAGCAACTTTGGTAACAGAAGACTTAAAAGATATTGGGATAACAACAAACTAAGGTATCTAAAAAATAGTCATGCAAGGCAAAGCTCCCTCTTTTGGTGTTTCTCTTTGGGTTTTGGATTAAAAATAGATGAAATTTATTAGCGAAGGCACTGAGATCAGCTATTGGTACTTCATCAATACCTGGAGAAATCCCCTGTACTGCAGCCACCAAGGTTTTATTCAAGTTTTAAGGCTTTTTAAATGCTTTCAGTATTCACAGATAAAAGTACCCAGGATGACTTCCAACAGGTTTCAAGGTCCTCTATAAAGCCAGAACAAAAATTAGAAAGCCAGAGTGCAAAAGCAAAAAAAACAAAAAAAGGTTACCAAGCAGGGAAAAAATGCCAAGAATGTATTTCATGAGCACAGCAGCCAAGAACGCCCAGCTGAGCAGCGACAGATTTCAAAGAGGTTTTTTAGAAAAAAGAAGCATACACACCAGAATATTCCCCTGGGTATGCGGCCCAAGAGAAAACAGATCAGAGAATCCCAATTAACTGCTTGTACAGAGCTCAAAACAAGTTGAGTGCTCACTTTGACCCAAAGGCTTGGAACAGAGCGGCTGTCCTGGATGCAGATGGGGCTTTGAGGTAACTCAGGGTAATCTGGGCTATGGTTGTGCTCGCAGTGAAGTGGTGGTTATACAGAAAGCTTTGAAACCAACACGTTCTGCATCACAATCTCAGTTATAACAATGTGTTTGTTCTGCACACGGCAGTGTTTCCAGCAGTAGTTTTATGGAAAATGGTAATGGAGTCAGTGACAAACTCTGAATCTGTTAAACTCAAAAGTAGATTATTTTTGCCCATGGAAAACAAAGCATCTATTACCAGGACGTCCTGACAGTGATTTCATTTCTTTAAACAATTTATCATGTAGATAAGGGATGGAAGTTGCTGTGTGTTAATACATTTCCTCCAGTATCTGTATTTTTGCATGTGGAATGTGTCATTAACGTCCCTGTGGCGACAGAGTGCAAGAGTTCTGGAGGAATTATGTTCCAGCAAGGATGTGGTGGTCCTCACTGCTCAGGATTCAAAGTAGCAGAGAGTGACAACAAGGAAAACCCATCTTGGACTGGAGACAGGCCCATTACTCCCAGTGAGCAACACTGGCAGAACTGGCCCATACTGGATGTAAAGTAAGTTTCTGGTGGGACAGTGAACAACCAGAAATCCAGATTGCACACACAACAGTTCCATATAATACTACTAACAATCTGTATTTCTGCTGGGTCAGATGACAGAAGCAAAATGATGATATACAATGAATTCCTAAAACACAGAGGAGTTGCATCTGCATTTTATACATCACATAGCACCAGCTTTCATTGCTTCAAAACAAGGCCTGAATGTTAAAATATCTCATTGTGACACGAAATACTCATTGTTTATTCAAAGATCCTTCTTTCAAAGACTTTTTTTACTCCTGATCAACTCACATTCCCCAAAGCTACATTCTGTACAGTCAGTCCACAAGCAACAGCAAGCTGTTCAGGTAGATGTTAATTCCAATTAATGGTTTGATTCCCAAATTAACACCATTGCATTCCACTGCGATTCCCTCTGACACATTAGATTCCATGGAGAGGTAATAAAGCCAGGCCATTACAGATTGGGCACAATCTGAATTAAACTCCCTAAAACTAGTTCAAGATAAAAATCTATGCTCAAGGTAAAAATTCTTGTGTCAGAGAATGAATTGGGAAAACTGATAGAAAGAAGAGAGTTAGAAGCACCCCAGAAGATTAAGGTTGGTATCATTATACTGAAAGAACAAACAAACACATTCTCCTGTTTTTTTGCATTCCAGTAACCACCTTGGGATGATACTCAAAAGATCTTAATGTAAATCCAGCAAGGATAATTAAGCACACCACTAACAAGGAAAATTCCTCTTTAAATAACCTTTCTTACCCAGTAAATCTGCACCTTCATCCACATCTCCAATTAGGCCAGAACCAGCAGATGACAGCTCTTCAAAGAGTGACTCGGTATTACGGTCAAACGCTTTGTTCTCTATGCCCTTGGTGGGAGTGCTATCGAGAGAATGGAAACCAGACTTAAAGCAGAAAGAAACCATACTCACAGTGACAAAAGTTTTCTCCCTGTTCTTACCAGTAGTTCATTTGTTACCCCCAGAACACCAGAAGTTGGCTTAGAGTCTTGAACTCTATTTTCAAATACTACTTTGGCATCAAGATCCAAAACTGCTGATATTGAGCTGGGGAGGATGATTTTAGTAAATTAAAACATATCAAGTTTTGGCAAACAGAAATTCAGTCCCGTCAGGACTTAGTCAGCCCAAATGCCTAAAGAACAGACAGCTCAGCCAAACTGGAAGCCATTTAATATAACAAGAAGGTATGAGAGTCAAATGGTCAGAGATCAAAATACTCCTCTGGCCAGAAGAGGGGCTCCTTTCACACAAAAATTTTGCACCATTAACATTCACTACACAAGGTGATTTCTTCCCTCTCATCTCAGGAATGGAATAGAGACAGAACATACCTGAAGGACTTGTGGATAAACCCTAACTGCTCAGGGCTGGCCAAAATATCAGGCATTCCCACTGCTACTAAACCACTGCTTGTTTTTTAGGAAGCTTTAGAGCTTTTGAAAGAAATGTTAACCTTCACAAGGAAAAGCCTGTAAGCACACTCAGGCAGAAGCATTCCACTAACACTGGAATTCCACCATTGGGATCTGATAAATAAATGCTGCAACACTTGTAAAGTCAGTCCTAAGTCCAGATTTTAAAGATGGGGGTGAAAATACAAGGGCCCAGCTTGGAAAATGCTTGTAGCTTGTACCTTGAAATTTCACCTCTTTGTATACACCTTTTGCTTGAAATGAGAATGCTTAAATATTCTTTCTGTAAGTCTGCTGTAATGTTAAGTACCCCAAACACTCAATCAGCTGTAGCAATAGAAAGCAGAAGAGCTGTTGCACTTAAAAGCTCCCAAAGTATTTGAGAAGTGAGGTTTCAGAAGCAGCAGATTTATTATACGATGCATGATCTCAGCCTAGCAAAAATCCTAAACAATTCTTGAGTTCGAAACTGAAGTCTCACACCTTCCAAAATTGGTCTTCCTCAAACCACAACACACAACTTACCTGGACCCCTTATATCCACTGAGATCTTTATCCATATCCAACTCTGGAGTTGACTCAATGATTGCCTGAACTTCAGACTTCTCTTCATTTTCATTTCCACCTAAGGAAAAGCAAGTGGTACAGCTTCATAAACAAACCCACAGAGGACATTACCTACATGTAATTGTTATGAATCCATCATCAACTCAATAGACTTCTGTTCAAAGACTTATCCAGGCAATCCAATAAGAAGACCTATGGATTTTGGCACTCTAGGGCAGACACTTCAATTTCTAAGCAAGTCAATTTAACTTAAGTCATCCAATAGCCACTATCCCCCCCTACTTCTACTTCTCCAAGCAGATAGTCCATCCCATCTTGGGATTTTCTGTATCTACAGGAGCAGTACTACTTCTTTTTACAAGGAAGTGTCATAAATATTTCTGATTCTAGAAAAACAAGGACTAAAGCCACTTAAAAACAATAGACATCTCTCTTACCAATAGTCCATACTCCTAAAAATAAGGAGTCAAAAAACACTTCTCATTTATGGCACAGCAGTTAGAAGACTTTCATAACAGATTAAACAGGAGATCCATAGTAAGCACATACTGAAAAGTCCAAGCAGCTCACCAGTAGATACATTCCTTGTCTCCTGAGCTACCTGTACTTCTATATTCTTGCTCACGTCCGGCTTCTCGTTTGGCATCTCTGTGTCCTTTGCAAGCCCTTCTGCATCTTCCTTCTGAGGGGTTTCTGCAGGCAGCACAGGCACATCTGATGCAGCTGTGGATGCTGGGGTAGTAGATTTTGAGCCTGCTTGGCTGACATCAGAGAGCTCATCCTGAAATTGAGCATTACCATTAAAGAAATGAACATGAAGTATTATTAGAAGAGTCAGGCACATAAACTGAGGAGCAAACACTAGAATTACTGTTTTACTGATGAATAAGCAAGTAAGCAGGAACAGCAAGAATATTTCAAGCTAGCACTGCTAAATTCCTCTTTAGATTACACCTAGGGTTTTACTTCCATTAAGGAGGTCATAGCTACACAAAAACATGCTCTTAAATTTAACAGTAATATCTGATCTCAGTTGATAAAGTACAGGCACAACTTGAGGATGCTTTTCTGTTAAGTCTTCAAAACAAGAGGCAGCACTCCCGCATTAATAACTCTTCAAGATACACAATGAGCTTTAAATGCTTTTAATTGTTCAAAATATACATGACATCTTAAAAAATCTTCTTTAAAAGCAGACATAGGAGCACTGGTGCAGAACATTGATTTAACTGGTATAAAACCAGAGTGTTTGCAAGCACTTCACTCAGCCTGTTTTAGTGCTCTTCCCAGCCTCAACTCTAAGCCCTGGAAGACCTTGGGAATGAGACACTGAACAGCAGTGACTGCCTGTCCGGTTGGATTTGAGATCAACCATTGAACGTCAGTAAATGAAGCTGATTTGTGGCAAAATTTACATCACAGTGACACTTCAAGAACCACAGGCAGGGCTGCTACTCCGGCTGCTGGACCCAAGATTACAGTCATTATCAGCCCAGACTGTGTTCAAGGGGAGGCCAGACTGCATTTGATAGAATTGGAGGGTCCTGCCTGTCAACACCGACAGCCCTTTCCTGGACCTTGTCTCCATTCACACCAACAGGGAATAAAACCTCAACGGAGCCCTTGGCTCTGTCCAAACATTTCTACAACTCTGCATTCCAAAAGCATCCGCTAACTGATGCGGAACAGAGTGGTCACTGACTTCCACACACCCAGCTCAAGAAAAACAGCTTGACAGGGCAAGAGAAACAGTGAAGAGAATGGTCCTCTCCTTAAAGGAATTGCAAATAATGCCATTTATTTTACATTTCCTACTTTATTATCTATTGCATTTTTAAGCTAACTCTTGGACACTGTACTGATTAAACAAACCATCATGAATGTTTGTTCTAGAACTAATGAAAATGAAACGCAATTCCATTAAGAGACAATGAATTAATCAAAATATCTCCAAGCTAAAGCATTTAAAAGTCAATGCTGGGTTGACTTTGCAAATTTGAATATTTTGGCAAATGTTGCCAAAAGACTTTTCCTGCAAAAGGAAAATCAGTTTAAAAATTAGACAATCAAATCTGAAGCAGCAGTAGCCCATCTGCAATGCACTGCAGATTAAAGCAGAAGAGAATGAATGGTACATAATTGTTGTCCTACAGTGACATCCAGCAATGTCACTGCTCTACAAGCTACAGGATACGCTGCCTTTTCCGTCTGGGTTTCTCCCTGACCCCTCCTTGGGACACTCAGAGGAAACACTGATAATGAAATGGTTGTCCATCAGCGGAAGACAGATGCCTGGAAGCAGCAGAATCTTCCTTCTGCCTCGTACTTGATGTTATTTAGAGGAAATAAAAGCATTAGAGAAAGAAGTTCCAAGTTCCGGTTATGACTTCAATCTATCACGCTATTCAACGTGTTCACATCAGAAGTGCTTCACGTGCACACCTGAAAAGCAAAGATGCTGCTTTAGACCTAAGGAACTTCTTCTGACTAGGGTTTGAAAAGTTACAGCCTGTGGAGTTTTGTGAACCCTCTCTTAGCCGTGCATCATCTTTAGAACTACACCAAGAAGCCTATTTTGACAATACATGTTAAACAATCAATTCTCTGAGGGGACAGGAAGGAATCAGAGACTTCCCTTTACACTTCATTTCTACTCAGTCTTGGTCATTAATTTGTATTTCAGTCAGCTCTCCTACAGTCTGACAATTTATTGCTGTTCACTGACGTAGGACAAAGGGAGCAAGACAAATTTAAGATCCAACTTTAATGCTCCTAGCCAAGAGTTTAAGTGACAACCTTTAGATCCAAACTCCCGTTGTGACTTTGATATGTTTATAACTGATCATTACTCATAGTTCCATGAGGTCCACATGAACCCTAGGCAGAAATATGCCTGGGTTTCAGATATATCTGAATAACTGCAATTCCTGCCAGTTCAACATTTCCCTGCTGATCTTTCACTTAGGAGGAAATTCTCATCAGCTGTGTGCCTTTTCAGAACTAACACTACATCCCACAGTCTTCCAGAAAACCTCATCCCCATGAAGATACAGGGAGGCTTCACACATTCCAGTTCTTCACCCCGCAGATCCCTCCCCTCCTGCTGTGCTGTCAGTGCACCTGAGTCTTGACTGCCAGATCCATCCCACTCCAACACCACTCCCCCATTTTCCCATTTCTGCAGCTTGTTCTACGCCACCCTCTCACTGTGGGAATACAGAACAATTGCAGGAATTATAGCAAAGCTACATGTAAGGGAAATCACAACCACAGGCTAATTTCAGCAGGTGAGCTCATTCTCAGCTCTGCCAGGTACCTACGCGTACGCCTGGCAGTAGGCAGAGGCTGCCATGAGAGCACTGCCTGCGTAGTAACCAAAGCTCTCCTTCAAAAACACCACCAAACTGGCAGACCTGCTTACACCATCTAGTTGCTTATCTGGTGTGTAAAGAACAAGAGCCTGACCACTGGAAAGGAACCAAACTCCACCCTTGTGAGTAAGAGAACCAGACTGTGTCACCACTCATCTGGAAAATGCAACCTGAACTCTGTTTCTTCCAGGAAGCTCCCTCAAAGCTCATCCAAGTTATACAGAGATAGGTTAGGGTTTTCCCTCCTCCCTTTCCATGTGCTTTTTCTCCCTGCCGAGGGATCCATAACCTGTTCAGGGGAGCTTCTCCCACCACACAGGGAGGCCAAGCCGAGTGCTCACCTTTAGGCTTGTGTGGGACCGTGGCTGGCTTAGCTCGTGGAATTTCCAGTGCTCCGACCCAGGCGTTTCCCCTGCTTCTCTCTGAGCTTCAGGTGTCAGTAGTGCATCTCCTGGAGGCAACGGGAAGATGCCCAGTGATATCGGACGCTCCTTTCTGTTTGAGAGAGAGAGAGACAGGTTCCATCAACATTTCAGCTGCCACACAATCAATTTTCCTGTACAGCTCTGAAATCAGCAGGGAAGAGGGACAACTCCAGGTTCAAACACTTATACACTATGCTCTACCAAATACATAAGGCAGCACACACAGCACCTAATAATTCCTCATTTCTCATTAATTGATCACAGTCTGTTCCATGGCTTTAGCCAGCAGTTATTGATCACAGCGTGGCTGATCTATAGGACACACAAGTTCTACAGAAATGGAACACAAACAGGAGAGCAACATGAAAACGTTCCCTGATTTCAGACTAAATAACAGCCTTCAGCCACTCTTAAAAACACCACTTTGCAAGAAACAGTACCATGTCTACGACACCCAACAACTAAATTAACCAAAGCATCTGGGAAAGCTGTAAACAATCAGCTTCAAGTCCAACTCTTCCCAAAATGTAGGGTATTTTTCTTCTGAAGATCACAGGAATTAAATGGATTTGTATAACTGAAACAACTGGGTCAAGGAATTACCAATATTAAAACTTGCCCAGCCAAAACTCAGTTATCCAAAATCAGGTCAACACCCTCACCCTAAAGCAGCACAAAAGTTCATGCCAGTGAGGCAAATTACTTCATCCCAGCTCTTCATCATCTCTGTCCTCATGACTTCCCTATGGCAAACAATGTCTGGAAATTCGAAAGCTTCATATATTGAGCCTCTGGAAAAAAAAACAACCAAGTCAATCTTGCTGTCAGTAGTGTGATGGGTGAACAAAGAGATGAATTCTTCCTGCCAGCAAGAGACAAAAACATCGCGTCGAGTGCGATTCATGGGATGCTACAGCCAGCCCTGAAAAAGAAAAATAGCAGCCAGGCATGGAGCTGAGACAAAGCACAGGATTTGTTCAGGCAGAACAATGAAACACAGAAAAAAAGAGACTGTAATCAACTAGTGCAGTTTTAAGTTTGCTAAAGACCCAAGATAAAAGAATGCACAAGTGATGGCAGAAAACTGTGCGCTTTGAGAGGAGACGTTGCTGTGAGTACCCCTGCGGGGGCAACCAAGGGTTAAAGAAGGAGATCTGAGAGAGCTCCTGTCCTATCATCAGAAGAAACCAAATCAGAACCATAAATCCCTTCTTCTGCAAGGTTCTACACTAATTAAACATAATTCTGCATGGAATCCTGCCCAGGTTATCACCTGCATATAAGTCAAATGCAAAAATACAAAAAAAAAAAGGAGTACTGAAAAGCAAAAGGAGAAGCTGACCTTCTTTAGGGTAGTTTTGGGGTTTTACATAGAAGAAAAGGTAGCCAAGAAGGGAATGGTTTTAGCAATTCAGCAGTGAACTTCTTTCAGTAAATTTTATATCACTAAAAAAAAAAACATTTTCAAAGAGAAAACAACCTTTCCAGTCCAGGTGTACAGAAGATGCTCCCTGTCACAGAAATCTTCGCAGCTGATTCCCACATTGCATGTACCTTGGCCTTTCACAACTATTATTCCAAGTTGGGTCATTAATTCTGTAGAAATTTAGTAGAGCAAAAGCAGCTGAAGCAAAATCAGTCAGGGTTACAAAACAAAAAGCAGCAGAGACTGTCCCAGCATCTCAAACCGACTGTGCTGAAGAGTCTTCACAGAACACAGCCATGGAATGAATGGGATCCGATTCCCGCCATTCCCACTATTGTACAGGTCCTGCTTGTCTTTAGATTTCCCACTGCTCCAGGGTGTGTGGGTAACAAAAGCTGCACCACATAACTAAGCTTCTGTTAAAAGAGATGGGAACCATTGCACGGGATACGAAGCCCAGCAACAAGAAAAGGCAAAAAGCTGCCCTTCCGTGGAGATGAAAGTGGTGATAAAGGGCGCATTGTGCAGGGCCCTGCGCGGTGGAAAACGCCTCCCGGAGCACTGGGTCACAGCAGAGAGATTTGCTTACTCGCAGGATACACCATAAAGCTTATCTTTGCAGTCTGCAGAGGAGAATTTAAACAGAATGGGTACCATAAAGAGTTCACATTTGCTTTTCTTGTGTAACAGTTCCATATGAACCCATGTGGATGCACTAAAACAGGTCCAGGGCACGGCCAGGCTGCACAGTAAATGAGGGTCGAAACAAGGACTTATCCTGGAAATGAAGGGTATTGTGTGCACGTCTGCGTTGGAAGGAATTATTGATTAGACTGAAGCAATGTCAACTTCTTTCTCTGGCTGTTGACTGGAAAGCAGAGAACCCCTTCTACTCTGGCAATGCCCAAGAAGCACTGAAAATACGACAGTGAGCAGAGGGCAGGCACGTGTTTGAAAATCCTGAACCAATATTGTGACATGAGGCACTGAAGCATTTACAGAAACCTTTAGGATAAGCAACCAGATGCTCTGTTCTAAAATCCGACTAGTGTTAAAAAAATAGAAACAATTCTACAATTAGATTCCTTCAACCTCTATTTTCATCTTTCTTAAATGAGCAAAAGATGAAGGAACTGTGTTCCAATTCCTGTAATTCCTAAACCAACAAATTACCACAGGCAGGATGAAAAAAACAGCTCCTCCAAACCCCTCAAATCCATTAAATACTCTCCAGGGAAAAAAAAGTACATGACAAAAAAACCCTATTTCTTAAACCTCCTGATTGCTTAAAAATAAATAATCTAATAAAAGGTACTGAACATGAAGTACAATACTGTGCTTTGTTTTTTTAGAGTTGGGGATTGTTCACCTGGGTTTGGAGATTTCCCCTTTTGAAGAAGGGCAGCCTTACTGACCAGATCAGTCCGGAGAGTTACAATTCATCTTTCTTTTTATTCAAATATTCATATCCATTTATTACCATTGTTATTAGTAATTGGAATTTCTTTCCTCTATTGATTGGCTTCAAACCTTTGGAACAGCTCTTCAGTGCTCGGAAACACAAGTTAATACCAAAAAAAGTCTATGTGCATCATATATTAAGGAAAGTCACATCACTCTTTCAAAGAACACACTTCCCAGCAATTTTCCCTTCTTAAATAAAGTTTAACTGTGGTTGTAAACTGAATAGTAAATTATGTCAAGTTTTCAGGTCAGAAAGCTGCATCTTAAAACTTTTCCAACCGTCTTCTATTTGTAATTCTAGCACTAAAACGTGTCAAGATTATTTTGGGTCAGAATATTCCAATGCATCTCTGCTCCCGCTCCAGGCAACCAGGACAAACAGCCCAGAACTTGAGGGGGGGCCAGAGCTGGCAGCTTGCCATGTGAGTACAGAAAGAGGGGAGAGGATAACATTTGGCTGAACAATAGTGAATAGGCTTTAGGAGCTCTAACGCTCAAACAATGGCAGGGTTTTTCTCCCACCAACCAGTAATCAGATTTTTTTTTAAAACAGTGTGATCCACTAATTACTACGGTTTTGAGCAGATCATCAATTAACAGATCCTCTGTAGTTGTTCTGCTTTTAAAAAATTGAAATTTCATAGTACAAAGCCTCAGATTGCATATATTTAAGGCTACACAAGATCACCCAAGTACCAGACAATACACTGAACAAGAGCTTTACCCACATTATCACAGCTTTTTGTGCAAGTTACAATAAACCAAGGTAACAGCTTTCAAAAATCAGATATATAAATTAGATTTCATTATTTTACTTAAAGTACAAGGTCAAGTGCATAAAAAAATACTGCTATAACCCAGACCATAAATATTATGTTTATAAAAGAATTTGAAATTTAGACATAATTTACATCTCTTAATTTATCCCTGCTCTTTCTGTTTGGAAGGCAACCGGAAAGCCGAGAAGGAGAAAGAGCCCACGAAGTCAAGGTTCAGTAGGTCAGGGTACCTGAGTATCCTTGGTAGGTTCTGCGTCAGAGCTGGCACGCCAGTGGAAATGGAAAAGTGCACGAGCAGCAAAACCGAGAGAGACACCAAGATCGCCGAGTTAATGACCACCGCCCCGCCAACGAAGCCAAACACAAATAGCAGCATGCACCCAGGATTCATGGCGCTGCGCTGGCATGGTGAAACGCCGCCACCGAGAGGGCTACACGGGGGCCGAGGGTGTATCTTTGGAGGCAAAGTCTGTCATTCAGCCGCTGCCACAAAAACAATGCCATCAGCAGCGGCGTTCGGCTCTTCTGCAGCAGCTCCAGAGCAATGACATCACCGCTCTCCTCCCCCTCGCGCCGCGAGCCGCCGGGCTCCTCGCAGCATCTATGCAGCAACGCAGCGACACGGCCAGCCCCGGAGCTCTCCTCCCCTCCTTCCGCGCAGAGTTCATAGGCTGCAAAGCTTTGAAATCTGCATAACGCACTCACATGGAGCCCCAAAACAAGCAGGCACCACGGCACGCGCCTCCACCGACCTGTGCGCCAAGCCGCGGCACGACACCCATCATTTTGGGGCAGCTGCCGACATTTTCCCTGCCTACCTGAACGTAAACACTCAAAAAGCTCAAACTGTTTCAGGCAAACGCCCAAAGTACATCTCCACGTTCAGCAAAAGCCTCTTTCTACCCGTTTCTACACCATTCTCGTACCGCGCTGCAATCACGCAGCAAATCTCCCCGATTCAGCCCAACCATTGTTGGGGGATTAAACAACAAAGTCTTGCAAACACAAACGAATGGATTTCTTTTCTTTCGTTCCAGGGTGAGAGTGTAACAAACAGCTTACCGAATTCTACTGTGTGGGGTGGATTCTGGCTGTTCACCCCCTGTCAGCTGGTGAAGTTTGGTTCTTTCCAAGTGCTCCATATAATTGTGAATCATCTGTTTAAAATGACAGACAAACAGCAAAAAGATGTTAATAACATTTATTTTTACTACCACTGCATTATTCCTGGCCAGTAAAATATAATCTTCCCCTGTAAAGCTAAAAATAGTAAAAGCTTTCAGAAACATTAAAGAAATAAAGAAGCACAATTACACAATGTGTAAAACCACAAACCGGAAGAGAAGCCCATAATAAATAAGAAATTGGAGAATGAACTTGTGCATTCATGCACAAGAAACACCCTAAGGACACACAGAATGCACATGATATTGCAAACAAGAGTTCTGAGCAGAAGTCCCACGTTCAAATCCATTTCAGAGGCTACTATGTCCAGATATTAACATTTATTGTGTAACACAATGCCTTTCACTACAGCCTAACTGCAAAGTGCTGTGAAGGTCACACAATGTGCACCACAAATATTAAACATCATGAATCCAAAACCTAAGAAGCAGATTATTTCCGTAGGCAGAAATATGAACTCAGCATCTCTTCTCTTTTTTGCTTCTAACATTCAAATAAATTTAGGCTTTCTGTGTATTCCAGAAGCGAACTTTGGTTATTAATTATCTTGAGTGACATCTCATGAAAAGGCCTCAAAGCCTGTGGGTTTTCAGCACTCAAAGAGCTTTGCCTGCCTGCTCTTTAAGAGAGAGACAGCCACAGGGCAACATGCTGACTCCTGCAGTCATGACTTATGTAATAACCCCCAGCTCCAATCGGCCAAAGAACGATGCTGCTGAGCACGAAACTGAGCTGGGACAGGCGTGGGGAGAAGGACTGGGTATCACTGCATCGCTCCAAAGGGTTAACTAGGACATATGTCTCTGAAATGAAAACTGGGGAAGCCCAAAGAGAAGCCTACGTGACATTTGGTATTTTCAGCATTTCTGCACTCCCATTCAAAGGTGAACAGGGCACTGGGAACAAAACAAGAAAGAAAGGAATTGTAGGCGTGCTGCAGGAGAATTCAGTGTGCTTTCTGTCTGAGACACATTCAGGTCACATCTCAAGTGCTTCCTCTAGAAAAAAACCCAACCTGTTCTGTAAAGCTATTTTCTTCTGCTACTCTAGAAAGGGTACACACACACTTCTAGAACAGTGTTACCAACAGGCATTTCCACAACCAGTATTACGGGACCGTTTGTTTTGGGGCCATTTGCACACGAGGACTGAATTCATCAGGACCTGGAAACCTACACCCGCGTGTTCCTCCCAAGTGAGGGCTGATGGCCAACCCTGACCTCTGGAAGCTGCTAATGGGCAGTGAACAGCAGCTCCTCCACAAACCCTGCTTGCCAGCACCAGTGTAGGTGAATCCTTAGCCTCAGATTTTTTAGGTAGAGTGAACTGGTTTAAGATATCCTGACTGAAGGACACTCTGCAAACCAATAACTTCTATGATAAATATTGATTTTTTACAGATTCTGGTTCTCACAGCATCCACCTGAACCAATTATTATAATTCAGATCAGAAAGAAAACTCTTGCTATTTTTAGAGAAACATTACATAATAGACTTTAACTGCTGCGGGAAGCTTACAGAATTTATCCTCCAACAAAGCGATAAATGCAGCCATTTACTAAGGCCACCTCACTGGCTTCCTGATGTTTTTAATGCTTGCTCCTACACAGAAGCAATCAAAAGAATTGAAAGCTCCACCTTCAGCTATCCACATTGTTTGGCTTTTCTGGTTCCACCAAGCAACCACAATCAGGTTCCAACAGTTCTTGTGCACAGCTTTACACAAGCTTATTATGAGCTAAATCAATTCAGAAATTCCAGGGAAAAAGACAACACAACTTTAGATTTCTGGATCCCATTCACATGTTCCCTCATCACAGGAGGGAGATACTACTGGACAGAAGCTGACCCACCTGCAAACACTGCCTTTTGCAGCTTACGGTTTCTCCAAGAATAACTTCAAACACATCTGTGATGCTGCTCAGCAAGTGAACAAATCTGAGTTACCAGTACCTGTCCAGGGAACCACTAACACTTGAGAAACAGAGCAGGGTCAGTAAAACCCCCATAGCTTTCTAGTTTTGCAAAATACATAGTTTAACCTACTTTCTTCCCTCCCTTCAGTCTATTCTTCTGTTTACTGAAATGTCTCATCATATTTGTTACCGCACACAGAGCGCAGGTCAGTTTAAAGGACTGCATAATTTAGTATTGTTCTGCGGATGAAAGTAATGCTGATGGTAAATTAAGCAAATCTGAAGGTCATATCCTTCAGCACGAGGCTAGTAAGCTATAGGAACACAAACCAAGAAAACCCAAATGTGGGCACCGTATGCATGTGCCATGCACCACGGCAATTTGCTCACAGACACAGGTAGAGACGCCACGGGTGTCCCAAAAATCAGAACAACTGTGCTACCACCATGTGAAGTCCACGCATGGCCTCAATCCAGGTGCCAAGGGTAAAAGCTGACAATACTGGAATGCTGTCCACAAGCAGTGAAGCTCCTCACCCTCCTCTCTACCCACAGACAGGGGGCTGCACAGCTGGTGCTGTAGCATCGTGAGACACAGCACACGGGCTCTCAACTTCTAGAAATTGGTCAATAAAAAGGTGGAAATAAAAGACTGAATACTGTAACTCATTGGGCGGTTCACTTACTAACTGCTCATGTCCAACAACATTTTGAAGACTCCCTCCAAAACGCCTGGGATCTGAGCCACATGCCCTCTGGAGGCTCTTTTCAATCTAAATTCCTCCAAGTCTCAGCGTATCCTTGAAGTGACATCCTGATTCAAAAAGAAGTCTACTGAATTAACACACTAGAACTCTCAATTACTCAAAATTTGACTTTTTTGAGACTACTCAGCTATCCAAAGAAAACAATCAATAGTATTTACAATTTCGAATAGTTACAAATGGAATAATCACCCTCTACTCAGCACAACTCTTGCTGAAGTTACACTAAAGACACATGATAAAGGACAGACTACATCTATCACCCTTTTCTTGAACGGGAGTTAGTCAATATCTGATCATCCATAACCTTGTACCCCTGACAGCTCACCTGGTGCCCCTGCAGTCCACAAGTATTTTGGATTAGACCAGTTGTTCCAAGACATAACAAATACTGACCACTTCATCATTGCTGTAATTAAATACATTGTCCAATTACCATTAGTTGATGGGATTAAAGATAAAGCCAGCACTTGGAAGAGTTACCTTAGAGCATTTCACAATCCATGTGTTAGTTCATTTTAGGGCACACGTAAAACTGACTGCAGTGAGCTTTGGAAGGCTTTGCAGCATGAACACAAAAGTCATTTCCTTTGAGTGCAAGTGACAGCAATGCAGTGCCTGTCCATCCCAAACAATACTCAGACTGGTTTCCTCACACAGCATGTGACAAGTTCTGCAACTGTAGGAAGTGTTGCAGGTTTTTCTACATCCTAAGCTTCAGCATTTGGTGAAAGGCAATGACCATCCTGTCACTGGCTTCTATTCCTACCCCTACAAATACGGCCGTTCCCAACGCACCCCCGTCTGATGCCTTCAGTGTCACAGCTGACTGTGCACACACCATGGTGTGGCTGTGGTTACCTGCACCTTTGCTTTAACCAGGCTGAGAGCATCTCCTTTAAACCTTCTTTTCTCTTTCACTGCTCCTTTCTTTCTGTGTCAATGCTGTTACTCCCCCAGGATGGGTTTCAGTAATTCCTTCTCTGTCAGACCAGGCTCTGCACTACAGCCCTCGCTGCTCATCCTGCAGATCCAATCAGGTTTGGCACAAGTGGCTCCTCCCTTTGGGAATGTGCAACCAACTGTGTCTATATAGAGATCTTCCCATGTCCCACATAATCTAGGTTTATGAAGGTAATAGTCACTTCTAGAATCTCTATGATTCAGTACAAAAGTTCTAAACGTATTTCCATGTAGCTGCCTTTTATCTTTAAGGATTCATGGTGAGCTTGTCACCTAAGTAACAGCATCAATTCCCACTGGTGAGCTTAATGCAATTTTATCCACACATAAGATGCTGCTACTGGCAGTACAACAAGTAAATAAAGATGTTAAACCCAGGCTCTAAACACCAAGCTGTTAATGGCCAGCATAAAGCTTCAGGAAAACTGTTTGCTTGAACATGAATCTAAAGTCTAACCTCAAAGCCACTATTTCTGCTGCCCCTGCTTCACAACAACTGTAACTGGACATCTTCACTTGGTCTTCCCTTCCTATTTCCCCATTCTGGGACTTGCTGGGGATATCTGTTTGTCCAAACAAACCTGACAAAGTACATTCCCAATGCCAGAGAGAGGCTCACTGCTCTGTCACATTGCATCAGTGCACAACACTGAGAAACTTCATGGCCCAATTATGCTTCATTAAACTAAGCCCATATTCTGTGTGCCAGGGAAAGAGATATTGAACCATCTCAGCCTTGTGTCTCCTAAAGGATAAAAAACAGCACTTCCTTCAAAAGAAAAAAAGTTTATTTTGGAAATAGGTGTGAAGAAGTGCCAGGGATGTCAGTCTGCTCTCAAGCAGATGCTAAGGTATTGGTTTGCCTCGGTCTCTCAACTGAGTAGTAAACATGGAACAGTCTTCAGCCAAACCTTTAAAAAGCCTGTGCCATAGTTATGGAATGTGGGAAAGTGCCATGTCAACTATGCAAAAAAAGAAAGTAAGACCCTTGATATCCTAATCAGGGGGTTTGCTCTGAAAGAGTAACTAGCAGCAGGGCATCATAATAGTATTTGAGATAAAAGCTATAAATGAGTAACAGAATTCCCTTCTAAGTCTGCAGAGCTGATGTCCAAAGATTTTTTGATTGGACCACTGCCAACCATCCAGCTTTCTAGCACACTCCTTGTGGCTGTGGGATCGTTTCCCGCATCTGGTCCTTTACAGCCAGAGAAAGATGGAAACCAGACCTTGCACAGTGATAATTACAGAAGTTCAAATTCAGCAGCTCTGCAGGCTGCTTTATTGCTGCACTGGAACAGTGCAAGATCAGCACAAGATCAAATGGCTGCAGAGGGACCAGAGCACGTTAACTGAGCAGGGAATCACGACACGGATGCCAGAATCAGAACACGTTCAGGCTGCATTCATACACTTTGTTCTCACTAAACATATTGTCTTCTCCACTGCCTGCTGCAGGTGCCCAGGAACATTCCACCTTTCCATCTACCAACTCAACTGTTCAGGTTATTCCACTCTAATCCATTTAAAATCAAGGCAGTTAGCTCAAGCAGACTTAACAGGGCAGGGAGTTTAAGGGGAATATATCCCCTTACACTCATTAGCTCACTCTAAGAAGAGCAACGAGAGAAACAGAGGCTAATTTGGCAGAAGGGTGAAGGCCAAAGCCTCTTCCCAGAGCCCTGACAAGCCGAGGCAGCCCTGCTGTCTCTGCAGCTGCAGACATCTTGTTGCTAGGGCTGGCAGGTGCCTTGGTGCTGCCCTGCAGAGCCCTGGCTCCGGCAGGCTCAGTTCCACAGAACGCTCCCGGCACTCATCGAAACACACGATGCAGGGGAGAGATTCAACTCTCTGGTTCACATCCCCAGGGTAATTTCCCACTGCTCCATCAGTTTAAGTAGGTCTTGGTCCACTGTGATTGAAACTGTTCAGGTGAAATTCCCAGGAGCTGCAAAGCCAGCGAGCTTGCTGGCCAGGGATCTCGGGCACAGAGGCAGCACAAGCTGAAAGAGAAGGTGGCTACAGGACCTCAGTGAGGTCAAGGGCTGGGTGAGAAAGCTGTGAGTTAAAGAATAAGGGGAAGAATGGAGAGAAGCAAACACAGAAGACAGGCAGGATAGAACAAAATTGCAAGAAATTAAGATTGCAGAAAACGCAGCCAAGTCCCATGTTTAATGGACATCTGTCAAAGTAATTACTGCCAACATCTTAAGAGCTAAAACCAAAATCTCTCTAATGCTCTCTTCATTATCTGGTCAATTGAAAGAAAAACAATTGCCACTGCAAGTACCAGTGATGGATCACTCGCAAAGACAGCGGTCACTCTGATTCAGAAGGAAAAACTTATTCCTTCTCATAAAAAACATGAAAGTAAGAAAGGTTTCAGAAACAAATATTGCAATAAAGACATTTAAGCCAATAAACTTCACGACTAAATGCTTAAAATAGGTTGGATATTTGCCAAATTATCTCGCATTTAAAGAAAAAAATTACTACACACACCTAAACTGCCAGAATTGGTTGGGAGAAAGGGAAGCAGGAACTCACAGAGGGAACGGGGGCAGATGGGCTCTGTGACAAGACAGTCCTTTCCCATCCCCAGGGATCTGGTCTCCCTAATTGTGCTCAGAAATGTGTTTTCAAGGAGGATAAGGAGATGTAGTTAACCTCCTGAGGTCAGTCACACTGCTGTTAAACGTTCACGACCTTTTATAAATGATCACACTCCTGGCAGCTGTTCTCTGTGCTGTTGTAATCCACAAACCCCTCACCCCATCACCTCCCCAGGCCCCATCCTGAACACACTGTTGGATTGCAGCCGACGGCTTGAGGATTTGGGCACCTCTAGTAATGGGTACACACACTGGTCACCTACAGAGAGCAAAACCTCTGTAGGCAAACCCAGAAATAACCCAGGGTAAAGGTTTCTGCTTTCAGAAGCTACGTCACAAGGGGAAAGAGGTGAAACATTCAAAAGGAAAATAAATAAATATGCTGAGACTGGGAAACAAAGAAAGAAGGAAATGAATATGTGGAAAGGGCACGGAAAATATGAGACCTGACTGTAGAGGAGCACAGAGGTGTGAATATACCATGTTGCATTACACCTTATTTAGTTGTAAAGAAAGGACACAGTCACCTCATTAATAAAAAAGCCCAAGGAAACACCTCTCCCTACACCAAAGAAAGTGAATTTAAGATGTAAAAGCATTTAATAAATTGGAATCAAACCAGTAGTGGTTGTTGTCCATTTTGGAGCAAAACCTACGTAAAAAGATATTCAGAACATTTCATTAGCATTTCGTTGACTAAATGGTGCCCAACACAGTCAGCTGTCTTAAACTCTGTATAACAGGATTCAACAGAAACCTGTGCTGTTTTACTGTGACAGAACCCATTGGGGTAACTAAAATATACCAAAACTTTGCAAACTTCCAATTCTAATGGATGTAAAACTGAAGCAGGCGGCATTAAGCCTGGTTGGTCACTTCTCACCTTACTTAAATTTCCAGTTTTCAACAGATGCAGCATTCTAAAGCACCTATTTAGGGACAAATGTGATCCTAAATACATCAGCATTTCAGTAAACCATATGAATATTTGTATTTAAGAGCTGCAGAATGCAACACTCAAGAGCCACATGTGGGTTGTGGTTCCAAGCTCCTTTCAGCTGCTGCCAGTATAACATCTTCAGATTGCTAAGGAAGTATTACAGGTAACCAAGCCTGACATCTGTATTTGCTTTCCCTGACCCCACATGTTGTCTTCTGAACTGGGAACAGTCAGTATTGCATCTCCTGCTTTGTCACTGATGCTCTACAAACAGCTCCCTGACCTTTCAAATGAAGGCAAAGCAACCAGAGTAAGGAGAACTGTGCTTGACACTGGGACTTCAGATTAATGTGAATTATTCAGAGAACCCAGCAATCTCCCCACTAAAATAAGCACACTACATAGGCAGTAAGTGCCCCTGCATGGGAAAGACAACCTGCTCCTAAAAATCAAAGCACTGCAAATCCCTTAAAGCTCTAGGACCAACTTAAATAAGAGCCATACTTTTCAACAGTCAAACTTGTCCCATCTTCACCAGTCAATACTGGTTTTAACAGCTATCAATAAGTACGGCAGGGACTGCTTTTAATCATGAGCCTCAGTTGGAGTTCAGTTTTTGAAAGTGTTTGTTCCTTCAATGGTACAAGTAAAACCAACAGAGAAAACTGCTGGGAAGAGTGCTGAGACTGCAATTTAATTTCTACTCCTTTGAAGTTTATTAGTGTGCTTTGAAGAATTGCCTCTGAAATATGAAAATGCAAATTCCTGGGGTTTATAAGCTCTGAATATATGAAAAAACTATAAAATTAACAAACTTGTAATCAAACTAACCTGGAGAAATAAATACTTTGATGTGAATGAGAAAAACTACAGAGCCAAATGAGGCCTGGGTACAATGAGCATTGGCAATACAAACACCCAATAATTTCCCCAGTAGCTCACAAGACAAAGTTTTCACAGATCTGCACTTTTACAGGTACTCGGAATTCATCTTGGCATAATGACCTACCTCTGTATGTCTTGAATGAAGTGCATTGTACTCTTTCTTGAGTTCGGCCTCCCTCTCCTCAAGTCTGCTAACTGGAAAAAAGGAAAAATAAAAAAAGAAGAATTCAGATTAAACTCGGAGTTCCAGGCAATGAGACAGGCCAGCCCAGGACTAGGCAACCAGGTCAGAGGTGAGGATCTGTCTTAGTCGAGAACAGCAAAAAGCAGGATAAAGAGTATGTCAGCTCTTAGGATTTTAAATTCATCACTTGAACTTCCCAAACACATTAAGAGCGGCACAATCTCAGGATTTGCAGCCCTTCCGAAAAGCCCAAACACCATTTTCCTGAGCTGCAGAAACTGGAGAGAATTCAGCCCTTTCCTCACACAACAAACTCCTTCCATGCCATCAGAAAACATCTTTTATTGCTTGGATGCAAATTACATCTTTTGTTTAGGTAATTTTTGAGGACGATATTTATGGGATACATGCACGTGTTTCAAGTTTTGTAACTGAGCTCCTCTTATTCCACTTCCACATTTAAATACCTTGGGAAATCTAAATTTAGTCAGCAAACTCCAAAGATTCACTGCCAAACACACACTGCAGACAAATGCCAGTACCTTCTCTGCCAACCGCACATTTGCATGTTGCCCACTGGGCCTTCTGAAAATTAATTCGCAATAGATCATTTCTTTGTGCTCCACATCTCTGGATTTTGGCACAGTACTTTATTGTAAGTATGTTTCAATCAAAAACCAATCTTTGCCAGAGTCAAATGCTGGAACCAAACCCCATCATTGTCTGCCCTGTGCAAACATCCTTACCTCCTAATCTAATTTTTTTCTTATAAGAACATCAAGTTCCTTGACACAACATTTTGCACTCCACCTATAAATATCTCACCAAAAGTATTCCATCAGATTTTATTTATACTAACACAAGACTGAACATTTCTGTACCATTAACAAACCCAACAGGAGCTCTTTTGGGTCTGACAGCAGATACTGAGGTACAAGTGCTTACAGCACAACATACATATTTTACAGCACAATACATACATAAATGTGGGTTTGAGATGCATTGCAGGGCACACAATACCGAACGAATGGAAGATTTTAATTTATTATTTTAGGCAAGGGATGTTTTTAAGCCTTGTCCTGCATTTACAGGAGGTTACATGGAAGAAAGTGGTGAGCGCCTACAGAACAAGTGTCGGAATTGATAGTTACAGTGTGACATGACAACCCAGATTTCATCCACTCTCTCTGACTGACCAGTGCTCCAGTCTGAAGTAATCACATTTTACAGCAGTTGGCCACCAGAGACACCCTGGCAGTCCCCAGTCAGTAGCTACGGGACACAGCTCAACGCCGGCTGCACTCACTTGTGAATCCAGCATCACTGCCCTTGCAGCACAGCTCCCAGCATCCCTCCCTGGAGACAGGAGACTGGGTTTGTTTTTAAAGCCTGAGTGACAACTCAGAAATGTAAGATTCGAAAAGATATTTAAAGCTATTTTCTTCATTGCTGCAACACTGACAGCAATAGAATTACTGTAGTTGTCAGATTCCAGCATCCAACCCACCAGCACAATACTCCCTTGATTTAAGAAAGTACACGAGCAGTTAATTATACATCAGGGGATTCCAGCCTCCTCTCACCACTTTTGTTCGGGTATATTGATAGAGGAGTTGAAAGCAGGCCAATCACTGCTCTAGTTTCCTACTCCACTCTGTTTTAGCCTCCAGCCCACAGCAGGGCTGAGTGTGATCTCCCGAGCTCTTGCCATTCCCTCTGCCCCATCTAGTGGGTGCTGCTTCCCACAGCACAAACAGAACTGCGGGTGCTCCTCTAACCTCACAGCACAAGGCAGCCGTGAAAGCAACTGAGAAATGCTGTAGTGGAAACAAAACCTTCCTCTCCAGCGCACACTTTGATCCTCACACTTCCTACAGGAAAATTCTTCAGGCTTATTAAATGACACCTCAGGCACGGGGTAGGGAAGGGCAGAGGGGGAATGTGCCTTGTGATCAAACAAAGGCAGATGAGAAAAGAGTGGCAATCAGTAAGTCCCAAATTTGTTCATTCAGAAATACAAGAGGTCAAGCTGTTCTGTTACTACTTAGCTGGAAATAACATTAGTTCTTGTGCTCTCAGTCTTCAAAAAATATGTAGGAACACTCCAGGCCTCATTGACTACACCTGAACGTCTCAATTTCTTTCAAGGATCTGCTGAAAAGCCTCCTTGTGCTCCTTAGAACAAACACTGCTGCTGGGCCACGCCTAGAAACAGCGTTACCAACAGATATATTTGATGCTGGTCTATTCACATCATCATGTGTGCAGACACACAAGTTGAGTCAAATCTGAAAACAATGTTAAGCTTCACAGCTGGAAGTTCCTATCAGTCTCCTGGTTGATGATGGGTCTATGTTAATTGCTGCTGCAGCTCTACACAGGTCTAGCTCAGAGCACTGAATTTCTTCTGACCACACGTCAGGAGCTTGTCTACCCGAGTGTACATTAGTGATGCTGGTGTCTGAGAAGCTCAGATGAAAATAAAACACCAAATAACATCTGCAGGAGATTCGCACAGAATCTGGTCTTACATTTTCTCCTGAAGCCAGTGAAAGTCCCAGTTGTGTTCAGCTCCCAAGGAAAACAAATCCGCGTGTTTCTAGGTCAGCTGCTAAAACGTTTGTTCACAGCTCAGATAAAACCTACAGCAAGCGATATCAATCTCTACATGATGTCACCTGATATAGGAAATACAATCATCCCAATGGTTATGTCAACATTTGCAGCTCTAAAGACCAAGAGTTGTTTCTTGGTTTGATTTTTTGGGAGTTGGGGGGTGCTGGTTTGTTTGGTTTTAATATATAGTTTTCCCCAAATATAATCTAACTTGAGCATAAGTTCCAAAGCTAAGTTTGATTAACTTATGACATATGGAACTATACCTGTGCCTTGGCTGCCCTGTCCAATGCAGTACAATACCCTGGTTGTACTTTAGCACTAAGCAGATCCAGAAAAGGAACCAAATCCTTCACCTCCCACAGCCTACCACCTCCCTCAGAAAGCACTTCAACCATGCAGACATCGTGTTCCTCAGATTCGCTCATAAATAAGTTACTCCAGCAATGATTCCTCCAGAAAACATACTCTAAAGCTGTTCCATTCCTGTGCTAAGTCAAAATACAATACAGCCATCTTTTATTCCAACAAAATTAACTCACAGCCTATAACACATAGAATGAACTGACATTCTCAAAGAGGGAGACAGGGAAGGGAAATAAATCAAACTCCTGAGAACCCAGTGGCCCATCCCACGAGCACATGGTACCAGGAACCCGAGCTGTATGCAGAGCAGTGTCCCATGCCCTCAGAGAACACTGCAGGACAAATGAGTTACACGTTCCTTTTACAAGTTCTTAACAGCTCCAAGTGCCTTGTTTTCTGGATTCAGGGCTGAAACTTGAAGCATTTTAGTGCTGCAAACTAATTACAAGCAGAGTTAAGGGTCTCACTAAAGCAAAGACCTGAAATAATGTGGTCAGATACATTCATACTCCTGTAAGAGATGTTTAAGATTATATTAGGCTGGTATCTGCTTCAGACACATGACTGAGGTTGAAGGGACAGAGAAGAGAAGAATTTAAGTGCTACATTTGTATTTGTTGACAACTGAGCATTTCCACACTCAGTGCGGCTCCACAATATTCAGAGGTGCCCTCTGCTGTTGAGAGAAAAGAAACATAACCCATGCAAGTATAGTCAAGTCACTAAATTAAAAAAAAAAAAAAAGAGACATTTGCTAAAGACTGACAGCAAGAGCTGCTGAAAACTGCCCGCAGCACCATCATCCCTTGGCAAATCCCTAGGAACTCTGTGATATTCAACTTGCTTCAATGTCTGCAAACCAGGGTCCCCTGAGAGCACCGAGCACCGGTGCTGTCTCTCCTCCACGCCCAGCAGGTAAAGCTGACACCAGCACAGGGGTGACCCAGGGAAAGCTATGGAGATAAGCAGCAGTGCAAAATGAGACAAGGAGATGGATCACGGGCTAGGGGAGCTGCAGCACACTCCTGCACTCAATTAAGTCCCAAGTCCTTATGCCTCTGCTCCCCTTTAAGCAAAATACCAAAACATCCCAGGATGCAATATGCCGCAACACTTTTTGTCAGTGAACTTAAGCACCCACCAAAGCCCACCAGATACCAGGACCGAGTGCCATACATTATGCAGGAGTGGTAACCCCATGTGCATCTGCCCCTGTCATCCTGGATTTCACCATCCACCACAGCTCTAAACCCTCCCAGCAGGGCCACCAGCTGATGCTGTCATCGCTCCTTCTTTCCACCTCCTCCCACGGAAGGGCAGAGTACGTAGCTCACTCATCTGGGAGGTGGCTGGCAGCCACCGCTCAAACTTGTCACGCAGGGATAAAACTCGGGGAACCACAGAAACTTGGTAAGAAGTTGACACAAAATAAGCTTCTTATTTCACTTCTTTAATTTCATGTGGCAGATTAACTCCAACCTAGCAGGCTGGATATGTGGCTATGAACATAACTCCATACGACAAACTGAAGTGCAAAGAAATAGTTCTTTTTCTCTTTAGTGTGATGATCAAGACTGCAAAACCAAGCAGTTACAACTCAGGACACAGCAAAGCTACAGCTTCTTGAGCAGCTTGAACTGGCACACAAGTTCAAGAACAGACAATCAAGTTGAACCCTACTACATAATTTCTGAGCTGCCCTCTCCCAGGGATAACCAGCCCTCACTAAAATGCTCAGAATGGACGGCGCTCAAAAGAATGAGTCAAAGCTTTTTAATGGACTTCGCATAGGCCTGGCTTATTTGAGGAAACACACACAGCACAAGTAGTTTACAAGAAGCAGAAACTCCTGTAGCTAAAGGACTATGTGGGCCCACATCTTACCTGTATTGTGTTTTAAACCATTAATCATCCCATAAACCAATGCTGCTATCTCAGACTCTCTACTCTGGCATGAAAAATCAAAGCCAAGTTTTATTGGCTGACTTCTGTGCAAGGCATTTACAATTCCCATTCTCAATGAGAAAACTTCCACTATTTTGGATGCTGATGTGGTAACAGTTGGCGATACCACAGACTGGTTTAGATGCACAGGCAGCAATATTGGCAGTAGAAGAGAAACACAGTTAGAAGACTTATAACTGCATCCAGTGACATCTTTGCATTGCAGGACATAGAAATCGCCTTGCCTATAAAACAGAAAATGAGGTAATGCAGCAGAGTTAGACTGCCTCAAGGATACATACACTAGTAGTCTTCATACCCAAGAAATTTAGAGCACTAAAAAACCAGATCACTTGCATAATATTCATTAGATGTTCAATGATTGCTTGTGTCCCCTTTGATCTTGATCCGCATCCACAGCATGTCAGGTCTTACCAACAGTCTTTCATGTTGTCCCAGACAACTTACCAACCAAACCATAAGCAAATCTCAGTGTTGAACACAGCCCTCAAAGATTCCTCCAGTTACATTTTTGCCATACTAAAAGGTTTTTTTCTTCAATAAGATGATTCTGGAACTCTTTAGTAGTCCATGCTCTAACACCAGAACGTTATGTTGTTATGATAACTGTTTGCAACAACATTATTTCATACAAAAAAAGAAGCTCTAACCAACACTTAGTGATTCTACTGAAACAATTATTCGTTATTATGACATATACACAAATATACACACAATGGAATTAAAAGTTTTAAATCATACATATTGAAGGCTTAATTTTGAAGGCAAAGAAACAACCAGGTTCACAGAACAGTATAAGACAGTGTTACGTACATCAGTACATGGGAAGTGCTATTTCTGTAAGAGAAACTCCAGGTACGCTGCCAGGAATCCAAGTGTTTTTTCTTTTTTGTGCAACTAATTTGTCCTTTTTATTGTACCAACAGAAAGGTAATGACATATGTGACATGATGCAATCCTGATGCCATAATCCTGTTGTCAGAGTCTAGGGTCTCCCACTAACAAGTCGTTTGGGCTGTAGGCTTAGAACACAGGCGCTCTGGAATCAGAGTCCTTTGTTACCAAAACAGATCACTCCACTCCTGTTCCAATGTTTTCTTTTCCCCTCTCTGCTGCTTTTAAACACACACACGCTTCCATTCACAAGAATCCAAGCACTTCTGATACAAATCTCTAAGCTATGCTCTACAATTATCCATTTCAGCCTGACTTGATGTATAAAGTCACACTTCTGGGAATCAACTACCTTTGAAAAGACAGCTTGAAGGGTTCCTCCACCACTGTCTGTACAGAATCCAAGAACATATGAACTGTAACAGACCTGAAGTCCATGTTTCTAAGATTTGCCACCAACATTTTAAACTATTCAAACTTCAGAAGGACTGAGCTCTGCATGCCACCTACATTAACCTACTAATACTTCTGTCCTGCTGTAGACCCACTCGTGCCACTGAATATTGAACTTTACAGAAAGATTCTCATATCTTAAGTTGAAAAGAGAGCTGTAACTTGTTGTATTAGGGGCAGGAAAAGTGTCCGAGTAGAAATAAAGGTAGATAGAGTAGAGAAAAGGGGCTATTTTGACAACTGGCTCTCTGTTTTCAGAAACTGATCTTATCTCAGCCTTGATACAGCCTTTCTTCACGTTTCCGCACGGCCCAGCAATAAAAGCTGTACATTAATGGATAGAGATGCCAGCCTTGTGTCAACAGAAGTCAGCCTAGCAGCTTGACAAAGTGTTCACATTAATTCATATTGATCATTATTTCTACACTGTGCTAAAGAGGTGAAATGAAAACAGAAATCATAACCTTCACTGCACATTTAACAGACTGACAGCAAGAAAAATGTAATCCATCATGAGCAGCACAGGGCTTTCATCCTCAATTTAAGGCTGAGATGAAATGAGAAGAGAGTTTTGCAGCTTTAAGACTTTTTGTCCTCTTCAGATTACATTAATCTTTAGCACAGACAACAGTTCAATGGGAAGAAAATCAGCTTATTTATGAACACTAACAAGGAAACAAGTTCTAAATGTCTCCTCATAAAGTTGTGAAACATGAAGATAGCACGGTCTGAAAAGAAAACAAAAGAAAAAGTAGAATACCAGAAGAATCAGATTACAAGTCACAAGTTTGGATCTGATTTGTTTCCCTTAATTCTAAGGAAAATAAACTTACCCAAGAGTTAAAGCTAGCTATCTGTCAAAACACTGGAACTGGATAGCACGAGTATTTAGTGTATGTATGTGCATTTTACACAAGGACATTCAAAATGCACTGATATTGACCAAAGGGAGTACAATACATTTTACTTACTTTGATCAGCATAGTTCTTTGCTTTTAGCTCAAGCTGTCGAGTTTGTGATTCTAATGCTTCCACCCTGGTCTGCAAGTCCTTTTTCTCTTGCTCTTGAGAATCTTCAAACTCAATGAATTTCTAAACAATAAGAAGAAAAACTGAAGTTAGGCTCTGCAATTAATTACAAATTTTTTTTAAAAGCCTGAGCAAAGTTCTTTTTCCAAAGAGAAAGAACAGCTACACAGCCATTTGAAGGTTTGTTTCTAAAGAGAATTGCACTTTGAGCAGCAGGTTGGAAATACCAGCAGCCCTTCACAGCGGGGCAGGGCACGGGCATGTTTCTGAAACAAGAGAACAGACCTGCAGCCCACGTTTTGATATGAAGGACACCAATTGATTTAGTGCAGTGTCCATCAGTGGAGCACCACACCTGGGTTGCTCCATGTAATCACTAAGGGCCAACTGCTTTAGGGAAACCTGCTTGGGACTAATATAAACGTGAATTACTTTGTTCTTTCCTACCTTGACATCCTTGCCTGCCAACACCACATGTGACTACAGAGTATCTTGATGTCTTAGATGTGACTGAACGTCGGTGAAGCACATCTTCACCTGTAAGCAGGGACAAGCCAGCAACAGTGCCAGCCAAAACTACACGCTGGCTTTCCATTCCCACCCAGTTGTATTGAGCATCACTTGTTTTGCATATTCTGTTACTATTATTATCTGTCCCTTTTGCTGTCCTAATGAGCTGTCTTATCTCAACCCATGAGTTCTACTTCTCCCATTCTCCTCCCCACCCCACTGCGAGGGAGTGAGCAAGTGGCTGCATGGGGCTTAGCTGGCAGCTGGAATTAAACCATGGCACCTCCATATCACTAGGAAAACTCAGTGGGAAAAATACTTTGAATGCTCATATATCAACATTTAATAAGATACTACTAAGCTTTAGCTGCTGTGGTTTGTAGCTTTTACAAAAGCACAAACTCAGAAGCCTACAAAAAGAGCTTCAGTTTAGCAGGGCCATCAGAAGTTTTGCTTAAAAACTACTTCAGATGTAGAAATGCAACAAAATCCATGAAGTAGAACAAGAGCTCCTTTCAGATGAGCTCTCCCCAGCTATCACAGGACCAGGCATGGGGTTCACATGACTCTGCTTGGAGATGAACCGTGAAACAATCATGAAACAGCTGACAGCAGCCCAGGTAGCACCGCTCTGCCCTCTGCGAATTAAAATGGGTTCTCCTGCTTAAAAACGACAGATATGCCAAAGTCTTTTTGCCCTCTCAACACGCAGTTTGGGAATATTAGTTTGTCAGTGCAATACTAAAAAAAAATCAAACTTTAACCTTGTTTCACATCTCCTTTTGTAGTAAAGGACACAAGAGTTCTGGCCCGTCCATATTAGAGATTCAAGTCACATCTGGCTTATTCCTCACAGATTCCCTTTATAAAAATGGCCTCAAAGTTTGACGCAAATTTGGGACTGGGGCTAAAATACCAACAGTGTTTGTGAAGTTAAACATGGGAAAACATGAAAGAAGAATTATAAACCTCTAGCACCTTTGTTTCGTTGTTCCTCTGATGAGTTCCCAAAGTCAGATGTGATTCCTAACAGCAAAAAGCCAGGGACAGCTACATCCTTGAAAACACAGCCGCCCAAAGCCATCACTGTCATTGTTACTCATGAACTAAAGATAAACATAATTTCATCTCCTCTCAAGTTGTTCAACTGCAACTACTAAAGGTGGTTCTGCATCAAAGTTAAATGGTTTGGTTATTTTCCACCAGTTTACCTTCATTTTGCTAAAGTCAGAATTGAAGTTGCAGCTCTTCAAAGTGTTTTTAGAATTGGAGCTGGGCAGGTTTTTTTCCTCCACTGAAACCTCCACCTGATCAGTTTATGGACTGAGAACTTTAGACTTTGTGTGTTTCGTTTCATCTCTTCTTCCGATGACAGTGTTAACATGGGCAGAGTCCCAAGAGATTGACCATTCCCTGAGTAAGGCTGTATGACTACGAAGTAAAGACCAGTCAGATCAGCCACCACAGCAGCCAAGGCTGAGCACCCACATCAAAAGACTTATTTTAATTTACACTGGCGATACACTCAAATATTGCACATCACCTGTAGCGTTTAAGCACATACACTAATCTGTCAGTCACTCAGTACAGGGACACCAGACATTTCAATCCCAGCTTCTGGTCACACAGAACACCGAGGCAGACAGGAACCCGCCTTTCCTCATTTCAAGTGACATCCTGTTAAGGTCACAAAGACTTATCTCACAATTCTAACAGGAAGTCAGCTTCTTTGGAATCCTTTTTTCTTTTGGAAAAAAAAAAGAATAGGATGAAGGATGCCAACACACCTTGAAAACCATCAGACCAAACACCACAAGATTATAGAAGATATGGCTAGAAGAGCCCTTAAAAGGTCATCGTGTTTCAAGGCTCTGGTGTTCAGTGTTGATGCCTGGATTCTAATTTTGATCCATAATGAGGTGTAACACAGGATATGATGCACGTCGCCTTCTGCACATGCCCACTGCTGAAATCCAAGCCTGTCATACCTCCATAAACGATGTTTGGCAACTCCCATCTAATCCTCCCCATATTCTCCAGGCAGTATCACTTTGCTATTTCAGACAGAGATCTGTCCAACCTGTTCTTAAGGACCTCCAATAAGGAGTATGAAAAAGTATTTCACAAGTAACATTCAAAAGTCTTTATGTAATCAACTTAAATCTAGTTCAAGTTTACAGCAATAATAACTGCAATAAACATGAGCTCAGACTACACAACAGAAGAGCACAGCCTGGGCACGTGGAGCTCTGTCTAACGCATGGAACCATTTAATCACTAAGTAATACAAGTCCCAACCTTCCTATATTTATGTCATCATCACCTTATACTTTAACTTGTTCTTCCATCCCATGATGGGGGTGCAATCCTGAGTGTATCTGGTGTCAGGGTTCCACCTACTTGGCAGCCTTTATCACCCTCTGACACTTGTCTCACAGCAATGCCAGCCCTGATGCCAATGCCAGGCTCTTCCTGGAGCAGGCAGAGACACTGAACTACTAAGCTGGCTCAGCTGGACTGGGGGCAGAGGAAAACACATGTAACTGAAAATAACCTGGTAACTTTTACACTGTTTTAGCAAGCTTTCTGTGTAATGTATCTCAAATTTGTTCTCTTGTAAATTAAAAATACTGAAAATCTTAATGCAGAATGTTTATTTAACACACACAGACCTAAGGAAGAAAGTTAACTTGGGGAACAGAAACAAGAGGCAGCCATCAAGTTCATGCCATTACTTAACCTGATTTTCACAGTGGTAAATCCTTTTTCTTGGTTGTAAAAGTAACAACTGTGTATTGAACATCAGATTTCAAAGGCAGCTTAATCCCACCAACAGGAGAAAAGCCAAAAGACGTGTTAGGTAGCTCGACGCTGCCAAAAGGAATAGATTTTATCTCAGGTCAAGTCCACAGACAACCCGTTAGCCACACACCAGGTACAGACAAGCACACTTCTACAGAAGTAAAACCAAGTAACATATAAAATAGCAGAACCCCAAACCTTTGTTCCTCTCCCAGTGCTTTGTGGCAGGGAAGGCTGCCTAACAGCACGAAGTGGGACAATAAGTTATACAGAACTTCAAGCAAACCAGCAGAGCAGCCGGTTCCTCTATTGCTTTAACTGTGTCACAAAATGTGCTGTGTTACAAGTCAGACAAGGGACCTCGTGGCAGTTAAACAGACCATGGCTGTCGCCCACAGAACGGAGAAACAGGCCCCGAACTTCTGAAATAATCTTTTTTTTTTTTAACAGAAGTCCACAGGCAACAACTTTCAAAATGCTTGTTTAGTAACACTTTTTTAAGTACAGGAAATCAAGGAGGTAAATTAGGACAATGGTGTAAGGAGACTGCTACTGAAACAGTAAACCATTAATATTCATGAAGATACAACTGCAAATAAAGATTCCTACAACAGCAGGCAGAAAGTAAAAGGTAGGTTAATTCTTCAGGACAGTCGGAGCAGATGATACAGAATATTGAACTCAGCAGTTCAAGAGTCTCCATTTTGCTATCAGATTACACAAGCAACAACCACAAAGAAAGGAATAGGCTAGACCAACACCTTGTTGTGCAAGAAAGAGCGCTGTGCCCGTGGTCCTTCCTTTCATTTCAACCACACCGATTATTTCAGTCTGAATAAACTAGGTAGCTCTCATCAATGTACCAGTCTACAACAGACTTTTCCACACAGGTACAGCACAACTCACCTCAGCACACATCAAAACTGCTTACAACTGAAAATATGGGCTTTGACCTGATGGCACTTCGGAGAGAATCACAGCAAGCTGTCCTGCACCATGAGTATTAGTTTTTAGACTGCATAATCTCTGTCCCCTCAAGTTAATTTATTGTGACACAAAGGAATGGAGATGGCAGTGAAGTGGGTGCAGCTCCTGAAGAGCCACAACACCACAATTAATGCCATATTCTATTTCATCATATTGTTACGGTTCCTGTGTCCTGCCCAACGCCTGTCTTTTTCAAACTGTCAAATGCTGCCCGTATTTCAAGCCTGACTGATTTTCTCATGAATGAGTTCAGAAAATATTCATCCATTCTCTTATTCTCTCAATAAAATGTTTTCTAAAAAAGCCTTTGATGTGCAGTTTGTGTCAGAACTCAGCAACAGTCAGACAGCAACAGTTCCCAGACTGAAGGCTATAAAGCACTGTCAAACAACTACACGTTTGACAAGGAGGATGAGCAACCTGTTGGTCCAAGAGTTTATGGAACACTGTTCACACCACATCAGTTCACCACAAACTACTGAAGCCCTGCAACAATTTGCAGACAACATTTTCTACTCACTTATAACCATAATGTATGCAAATATGTGTGCAGGGCTAATGTCTTTTCAAATTAGGTTTACTTTGTCAATATTGTCTTCACCTTCAGCGTCATTATTTTTCTGGTTTTAGGAAAATTTAGAAGGTAAGCACAACTGCAGAGATAAGCACAGCAAACCAGGACTGGAAATAGACTTATAAGAGGGCTTGTTCTGTTACAGATAATGCTGTCAATCCAATTTCCTACAGGAGTTTGGCAAGACAATGAGCTGGAGGAAGTTATCCCGCACAGCTGCTTTCTATTGTACTGCTTTATAATCCCATGTGCTTCACCAGCCTATTTATGCTGAAGCGATTCTGAGATGATTTTGTCTCAATTTTTGAGAAACATCCTTAGTCAAGAGTATGTGCTACAGTACAGCCACATCACCTGTTGATGACTGCAGCTTTTATTACCAGCTTTGGAGAACAATAGTCTAGACAGCAGGTTTTCCCATATTTTTTACAATGCCACTTCACTCTGTTTTTGAAAATACCCTCTACAACTGATCTGACGCCCTGACACAGGCTGCCCAGAGAAGTGGTGGCTGCCCCATCCCTGGTGGTGTTCAAGGCCAGCTTGGATGGGGCCTGGAGCACACTGATCCAGTGGGAGGTGTCACTGGATGGCAGGGGGTGGAACTGGATGGACTTTGAGGTCCCTTCCAACCCAAACCATTCTGTGATTCTATGATCTGAAACGGACAATCCACCTCCTGCCATGAGGAAAATCCAGAGGGAAAGTGAAAGAGTGGAGCTGCCAGTACATGTTTCCATGTTTGCTGTGCAGTTGCTCTGAGCACTCTGATCTAGTAGGAGGTGTCCCTACCCACTGAAGGAGGGTTGGAACTGGGTGGGCTTTGAGGTCCCTCCCAACCCAAACTATTCTATGAACCAAAGTGGACAATCCACCGTCCACCACAGGAAAATCCAGAGAGAAAGTGAACAAGAGAAGCAGCCAGTACATGGTTCCATGTTTGCTGTGAGCAGCGTGACCGAACTGAAGACATTCCTGCAGGGAGGTGGCTGGATGACCTGTTAAAGTCCTTTCAACCCAAATCATTCTATAATTCCATGGAGCTTGAAAGACGGGCACTTCAGGAGAGCGATTTGGGAGCCCTCCAAGAGGTGCCGTGCCGAGGAGAACCGGTTGGCAGCGGGTGGGAGGTGCCACGCATACCACGGGCAGCTGCCCAGGGCACCTCGCACCGCTCCCCGAGCCACAGGAAGCCGAGCCGGGGGGGCTCAGGCTCGGGGCGCACCCTCCCCCAAGGAAACCCGGCCTCTCGGCCCCGGGAGGGCAGGGAGCCCCCGGAGCCCGGCCCAGAGCGACGCTCACCTCCTCGGCCTGCTTGCGCAGTGCCTTCTCCCGCTCGTACTGCGTGAGCAGCTGCTCGTTGTCGTCCCGCAGCAGCTCCAGCTCCACGCTGGTCTCCTGGCTGTGCGCGCACACCGAGTCCAGGTTCTCCAGGACGGCCACCACGAGCGGCATCAGCTCGGCCACCACCTCCTCGTCGTAGCGCCCGATGAGCCGCTCGAACTCGCGGTAGATGGAGCCCGCCAGCCCCGACACCCGCTCCGACATCATGGCGGGGCCGGGGCCGCCGGGGTCCTCCTGGTACACCACGCCGTCCGCCAGCTCCATGGCTGCGGCAGCGCCTCGGCTGCGGGCCCGGCGCCTCCGCCTCCTCCTCGCTCTGCGGCGGGGCCGCGCCTGCACCCGGGCGGGGAGCAGGGAGGCGCGAGCGGGGCTGGCGCGCGGCTCTGACGTCACCCCCGCGCCGGGCGGGGCGCGCGTCACGCGGCAGGGGCGGGGCAAGGGGGCGGGGCCGCGCGGCA